>OMKL01056750.1:0-16917 GCA_900302295.1 Parasudis fraserbrunneri | reverse complement strand
AGTCTCAGAGCCTTCCTGTGAGAGACGAAATATCACCATTTGTCCCTCAAATCAGCAGCCCATAATAGCTCCCAAGAGACAGGGGAATTATGAGGTAACGCAGATGGCGAAAGATCTGGTGATCTGATAGACTAACGGATCATCATTCTTTGAATTTGCAACAGATTACTCAACTCAACTCGCAAAATGGTACTATAACTGAAAGATGAAGTTGTTAATGTGTATCACGAGTTGCATGTGTTTGTACATGACGTGTGTACATGATACAAATCATGCACTGCACTAACACATCCTGAATTACTAAGACGCCTCCTGCATTAGCAGATAAAAACTTGAACAGAAAAACAGAAAAAATAATCCGGAATTGACACAGAAGTGAATTTGAACTTGTAGGTAGAAAATAACTGATTGTTGACATCTATGTAGCTTGGTGATGGTGTGGACAGACTGCATTGTGCGCTCTAGTCTTCTGCCATTTGTTTATTCTATCTTTCCACTTGCGCTCTCTCTCTCTCTGTCCATGTCCACTGCTACAGCTTATTACCAAAACTGTATATCACTTTTGAGTTTTCCTCCCTTGAAGCCATTTGTTTTTATTGTTTTTTTTGGTTTGATTCCAAACAGCCAGGGCTGTTTCAGGCCCAACTGAGGCCTGAGTATAACTGGGGACTTCACTTTTTTACTGGCAATACTGATCCTGAGACCTAATCTTTCAGCGTTGCCAGATACCAAGTACAGATCCAACCCATTGCCTTGACTGAACAGTAATAGACTTAGACCATTAGTTTAGGACAAAAAATGATTGAGATGTACCGGTAATCCAATTTTTCGAAGAGATCCAACATGCTTATGTGCCAAGAATGCAGAAAATCAAATCATAAGTAGTTTTGGGGACATTTTCAGATACCAAGACCCTGTTTTAGCCAGATATCGGCCCGACATCTGATGTCATCCCAAAATATGACAGAATGGGCAGATAAACGCCATGCACCTTAAATCAGTGGTTCTCAACCTCTTTCAAGTCAAGGCCCCCAAATTAACACGGATGATGAGATTTTGTCTCGCGGACTGTTATCCAATAAGATTTTTGTTGTTCGACATGACTTTTGTCCAGAACTCCAATCGCTGAGACACCAGAGGAGAAAGAGAAACCTCTTGATCTGAATAGTCACATTGTCTCGTTGACCTCTTGTGAATGACATGGTGAAATTAAAACGATTCCCAATTCTTCCGGGGACCCCCGGGAACCCCGGCGAGGACCCCTGGGGGGGGGTCCCTGGACCTCGCGTTGAGAAACACCGCCTTCAATCACGGTTTTGGAACGAAGCCATTCGTTGTTCCTAAGTTTGGCAGCAAGGCGGGTTGAGCTCACTCCCGGAGGCTATCACAACAGGATTGCAAAATCCTCATTTGTTACACTCAAAATGATGGAATACAGTAATGATGCCGTATTGGGTCATTCGAGTGGGATTCTTGGGATCCTTGTTGCAAAACACAATTGTACTTTCACTAAAATGTACAAAATGTACTTGGGGCAAAGTTTCGAAGTGATGTAATCAACACGCGACGGAAACACAGGTAGGATGATGTGGCAGAGTAGTAAAAGTTCCACGCCTTGTACACGCAAACTGCTGATCACCCAAGATGGGTGAATTTGTTTGTTTGTTTTACGATCAGACAGGACGTGACCCATACAGTCCTGCACTGTGGACGGACCCTGTAATGACTGAACGATGATTCAGAAGATATGAAGATCTCTTACAAACATGTTTCACGGTTTAAAAAGGTGTGTCACGACTGTCTGAGCAATCACCTCTCCTCAGACTTCTTAAAGTAGAATATCAGTCATCGTGTTGGTCGCTCTAGTTGCTCAGGGGAAGTACACTAATGACTCTAGGAGTGGTAAGTCATATGGTAGTTTTCCTGAAGAGCTGTCTTACTTTCTCCGGGAAGTAACCCCCTAGAGTGGCTGCTGCCCTCTTTTCCCTCTTCAAAACAGTAAAGTCTTCATGCTTTTAACAGCCGGGGAGGGGAGGGGGGGCAGATTTCTACTGCTTCCTGTCATGAGCATTTTGCTCCAGAGTGGACAATTTACTCTGTCTCTGCCAGTTTTAAATATACCCTATTCTTTTCTTATTGTTAGCTGGCTTTTCTGGACTAAATGAAATTTTGTCAACTAATTGAATGGTTGATAAAACTGACAAATTTGTAAATCTACATATTCCACATTAATGACCCTCCAGTCATGCAGAATTACCTCTTTACATCTAGTGCTTATCAAGTAAAGTATACAGTGAGTATTTTTGTCATGTCAGGAATCATTATCATCATTATCCAGAAGCAACAAATAACTAATAACTCAGCCAGCATTAAGGAAAACAAAACAAAAAGATAACCATAACTGATTCGTAGAGGGGGTAGCCCTAGTACCCAACATCTAAAACAATTGAAGTTATAATGTTGTATCCTACCATGACGATTGAGAATATTCAGAATTCCCATTTGAGTCCCTCTCCAACATCTGTACAGTGAAAGTCGTCCTGAAGCCGTGATGGGCAGAAACAGACTGTAGTAAAATTGAGAATTTCTGGCATGTGGACCGGGCTTTGCCAATGTGCCCAGTGGAGCATTTCAAAGAATCCTCTCAACAAATCAAGTTTGCTCCCTGCACTTGCTGTTCCCATCAACAGTGTGGTCTTCCGGCCCTGTTCCTACTTTGAGTTTGTCTCAAAGTTAAGGCAAGTGGAACCATACCGGCCCACCAAAGAACCTAACAGATTGTCACGATTTGCTTGGCATCGCAAACTGACTGGTTTCCTTTGTGAACGGGGTGTGTGGTCTCAAAGTAAATGGGAACCGTGGTTCTTTGGGCAGGATTAAAAGTGCATTACTGCGGATATCCTATTACGTTAAGTCAGTGAACCACCTGTCATCAAAAGGGTAATATCCAAACATTACATGAAGACGAAAGTTATGAACATAACGTTCCAAGCCAGTGGGGATGGAAAATTGACATAGCATTGAGTTTCAACAAACTAAAGACAACGTGGATTCTCAAATTCAATAAGAGAGCGCTATAAACGACTGCAAACCAAAATACAATTGAAGTTATTGAAGCTTTTATAGAATACACTCGGGAGCACAGGTCAGAGGAGGAACATGATCCAAGTACCTCTTCCATCGTGGATTGCTCTCTATATGTGTCAAGGGTTGCCCTTATTTATTAGACAGGCCTCCTCATTGCCTGTTTTTAAATCTAGTTTAAAAACACACCTCTATTCCCTGGCTTTTAACACATTGTAAACTATTTGCCCAGCGTCTTCTCTTTTAATGCACTTGCTGTGAGCTGATTTTACCATGTTTTTATCATCACTCTTGTGTTTATGATTGTGTTTTAGTTATGTTTTATGATTAATGTACAGCACTTTGGCTAACCCCAGGGTTTTTAAAATGTGCTTTATAAATAAAGTTGATTGATTGATTGATTGATTATAATACTGTGTAATCAACCTTGTTTGCATCCACACCTAGCATCCCTCAATAGAAATTCTTGGCGGCAGCCACCTTGGTCCTCAGTGCAATATCAAAGAGGGTTCATATGGAAGTAAAAGATCATTGGAGATATACACCAACTGTTAAAACTTTGACTCAATCTGCACCATTAATCTTTGACCAATCCAGTCTGAATCAAACTGGATAAGAAATGTGCTAGTTATCATAGCTAAGGATGGACACACACACACACACACACACACACACACACACACACACACACACACACACACACGTGACTACAATATCCCCTTGCACTTAGCACATGGATGTAATAACATGACATGTTAAAGTAAAAAATATGTTATATCATATTGGATTTACAAAGAACGTTGACGCCTGATGCCCTGAATTGTTTAAGTTGCCATTTTTGCTTGCATCACTTTTCTCAGTATATTGATTATATACTAACAGCAAATGAGTTATGCTCCTAACAAATACTCTGACATGTAAACTCATTAGCATAAACAATCAGTGTTCTCCCTTGTGGAACATTGTACGAATTTCAATGCTGGGTGTGCTGGGGGCAGCAGGGTAGTCTGGTGGTCGGAGAGACCGTCCTGTGGTACAAGTTCTGAAAGGTTTGGTCCCTGTAACAGCCAGTGCAGACCCAGAACCAACAGCCTCTGAACCCTCTGGTGAAATGTGTACATGTGTGTCTCAGAGGGATGTGCAAAAAAGATTAATTCTTGAAAAGATTATCTCAGACCCCTGAACCGAGTCTCTTCAACAAACAGTTAATGAGATAGGAAAAGGGGCAGGGCTTAAGTGTATGGGACGTGGCTAGTGTGTGTGTGTGTGTGTGTGTATGTGTGTAGGTATGTTAGAGTGCGTGCACGAGTGTGTGTATGTCTGTCTGCATTAGTTGTATGTGTGTTGTATGTTGTATTGCTTCGCCCCTAGTATTGACGCTTGCAGCATTCTCGAGAACCGTGCATCCGATCAACTTCACATTCGACACTGCACTTACTTGGGCCCTCAGCGATACAACCACCAAGCGTGCAGTCGATCAGATGAACGGTCCTCAAGATATGCGAAGGACAGACACACAGACAGACAGATATTCCCTCCTTTAGTTAGATAGTTAGATTATTTAGATAGTTTGATAGTTAGCTATGAATTTGATAGCCAGTGATAGCAACCCCTCCCCTATCCCCACTAAACTCCCACACATCAGACCAAAACTAAAAAGATAAACAACGTGCAATACCAAGTAGGGCTCTTTTGCCTATAGGTTGCTGTTTGGCAGCATTACAGATTCTACCTTTAAGTTTTGAGGCTTAAAATAGACTATTTCCATTTAAGGGTAGTAGTTTTTAGTAGTAGTAGTAGTAGTTTTTTCCAGTTGAATGGGAAAAAATATATATTTCATCCTATCTGAATGAAACTTTACACATTGCATTTGGATACAAATTAAACAATCGTTTGTATTATGACTTTTATATATTTTGTTTTTAACATACTCCAATAAGCTAATATCTCATAAAAAATGCATACATTTGCATGTTGGAACATTATTTTTCTCAATGGATTAAGTCAAGAGTTCATATTTCTGTTTCAATGTGAATAATAACTAAATAGTTGGTAATTTACAGAGGGGTTTTTCAATATTTTGTCATAAGTTATTATATGCCCGAATGACAACCGCCGCTGCATCTGCTGCATGGCAGATCCTACATGTGAATGCGACAACTTGAATAGCTTTCTTTCTAATTTTTTTAAATTTGTGGTGCACATTCATGACGCCTTGAGGAAGAATCCTATTGATTTTGTTGACTCCTCTAGTGCCACCATCAGGCCAAACTTTTGATTTTCACATTAGTGTATCTCCTGATCCGTTAGTCATACAGAGATGTGTCTATTCATGGACAACACATTTGCCATAAGGGCCTATGAAGTCTGTCATTTTGGAATTTCTGCCATTTACAATTTTTAAAGAAAAAATAAACTTTTTCCCCTATTCCCCCTAGCCTATTCACCTGATTCTCACCAAACTTGCTGTGTGGAATCTAGTGACTAACATCTTTAAATATGTAATTTAGATAATTGATAGGCCAAACCATATGACTGCCAGATCCAATCAAATTTCAGAAAAACTCATGGTAAACAGGAAGTGATTCGTTACTTGTAAACGCACTATTCCACCAAACTTGACAAATACGTTTGCCTTCTTCTGAGTCATCTGGCCTCATGGTGGTGCTATTCTCATAAAACTAAAAACATTAACTACTCCCCAGTGGCTCAGATTAGGGGCATGGTCAAAAGGTGGGTTGAGAATTCGGGCCATTCAGGGATATACTCGCTATCAGACAGCAACAGCAAATGTCTAGTTTAAAAAATACTATGTATGGGGTGAAAAATACAGATTATTTAAAAAGAAAATTCACATGAAAACCCCATAAAATCAAAATGACAAAATATGTAAAATAAATAAATAAATAAATAAAAAGCCTTTGTGAATTACCAGGTATTTTTGTTAAGAAGCACCAAATTTGGTAAATGTATTTAATCCCCCTGGTATACTCCTTTAACTTTGTATCTATATTATGTGACATTTTGACATCCAAAATTTTGATCTTGTATTGAACATTCTTATAAATTATTTCAAGAAATTTCACAAAGAGATATTCACACATCCATCTAGTTCATATGCAGGTGCGTGGAAAGTATCACTTTTGTTTTGAACAAGGACACATAGTGTCATAGATGCAAAGCGCATTTCCTGTGAGCCGCCACTGGGGAGAGGGCAGAGTGGCTAACCATGAGGGAATTACTTTGTGAGTGAGTTATGCCTTGTCTCCATTCGCTATGTTCAGCCTGGCTGGGGCAAGCCATGGTCTAGCATGGCATGGTGGAGTTGGGGTTGGGTTTGTGTCTCCATTGCATTTCTTTTAAACTCTCCGGTTACTTGGCAACCTTTCAAAATTCACACCACCAACTGTGGTACACAAGCTCAACCATGATGATGAAACAGTCCCAGCTGGCTTTGGCCAGGTCTGGCCAGATTGTAAAGGTGGCTGTCTCAGCTGGGGTTCAGCCAGGTTTGCCCAGGTTCTAAGGACAATGGAGACGCTCACTGTGTACCAGACAGGCCACAGCATGGCTAAACCCTGGCCAGTGGGGACAAGGAATTAGTGACATCACTGGTCATATATGCTTCAGATCTAAAAAGGAACATCCTGCACACTGTTCTTGCTCAGTATAACAGTCACCATACTAATGAGTCTCTGGAGGGACCAAAACATTAGTATGATCAATAAACTGTGATGCTGCATGTCACAGAGCTATCCTGTGCCCTCTAGTAAAATGCACACTGGCCATGCACGCACCACAGTAACATTAAATTCTATTTACAACACCATCTTGCCAGCATAGAATTGTTGATACCAGTGTAGTGGCTAGGCTTGAGGATGAAGAATGCTAACCTTGTGTTAGCTTATGCTATTTCATTTGTCATGGTTGGTATGTACTGAAATAGTGTAAAACTTTAACAAAAATATTTAAAAGGTTTATAGAAATGTTTTCATGGGAGATTGTGAGTGTATCCATGTGCTCTCCAGCACCTTCCTCCCTTGTTTAGGATCACATACTGCCAAACCAGAACTGGGAGAGCTCAAAGCACTTTGCAGAGGGGGTTTGAGTAGCTTTTTGGGGATAGGCTTCTGAAGTACCCAAATCAATGTATTTGTATATTGATATAGAAGCAGCAATCTTGTGTTGTGAATAGTGTTATTTATTCATGAAACCTATGCGTATGTGTGTTGATTGATTTTCTACTCACATTGGTTTGTCTGTGTGGGAGGAGCTTCCAGTATAAAGGCTAGTGTAGAAGTTCCTCTGGAGTGCTGTTGGAACTTTGCAGAGAATAACATGTACTAGTGTCCTAAAGCCATGGGCCAAGCTCAGGTTTTTCTATCATTTGTGTAGTTTCATTCTGATATTTTGAAGTTGTTTGTGTCTATTTCTTTTCCTTTTTTTTTCTTTTTAACATTCACTGTAAATAGACTACAACTTCTTCCTGACTAGTGAAAAAGATAAAAGAAAACACCTGGTGTCTGCAACTGCTTCCGTGAGTCCTAAATCCACCACTTGGCCAATCCTTACACTGCTCATGAGCAATGTAGTGGATCTTCCTTTTTCATGACTGACAGAAAAGATATCTGAAATACCCAAAATACATCCTGATAAGAGGTCCATTTTCTCATTTGCATATAGGCAGGCTAGACAATACCTGCCCATAGAGACTGATCCTAGGCAGCCTTCCTTCCCATGTGAAGAACTTCCTTTATAAACAATATGCCTCCATGCTGCAATATATCATTGGCCAATGTTTTACAATGATGGAATTAACATGCACGCACCAACTGAAGGCTGTCAGTGCTTAAGGTTGATTTTTTTATGCATTTTTAGGCTGCATTGCAGTCAATAGGAGCAACCTACCAATTTAGTTATTAACTTTGAACTCTAATGCATAAATAAGATGAACAATTTAACAACAGACATTTATGTACGATGAATAGGTGCAGCTCAAGAAATTTGGAAATAATTTTATGATACCCATATGCTATTTTAATGAAGTACGCTGTGAGTGAAAATCATACTCATTTTCTTAGCCTTTCCCCATTTAATTCATTCTATTACTAAATGTCACATGGGAAATTGCACTGCCCCTTCAGATTTTCACCCTATACCCAATAAGAGAGGAATCCAGTAGTCTACCACAGTAAACCATGAAGGTCATGTTTTACTAAAAACCCAATGTGTGGGTATATCAACATTTTAATGCAGTTTTCATTCTTTGAAAAGGCCGGTTTGCAAAAGCATAGACAACAAGCATACAGCCAAACACTCCAAATACAGTAGCTAACTTGTCTCTCTTTTTGGTACAAAAAGTTCATTTAATTTTGCAAGAATCTCAAACTTACTCCGAATTTGAGGTAGCCTAAAAAATCATTAATAAATTAAAATAAACACTCGCGCTCAGACAAAAAAAACGCCATATGGCCACAAGCCCCAACACAACACAAGCAAAGAGAGGGCTAGGGTCATCTATTACATGTGTACCAACCTATATTCAGCAACTTGAAGCTTCTGGAAAAATATGCAGCAACTAACTGCAATTGTCACAGAACCAGTGACAGGTCTGGCCACCCCCTCCCCCACCTTGCCTTCCCTTCATTTCTTTGGCTCCCTCCCTCCTCTTTCCAAGTGCGTGTTATCAGAAGCCTACCAGTAGATATGATAATATGAGGGGCGGTAAAACGTGTATAGGTAGCCTACCCAAGTTGAGTAACCGGTAGTTCCTTTGGAATGCTATGCAAAGGTACCGTACGACTAAATAAACATGTAGAGTGCTGTATGAATGTATGAAGAGAAATAGGCTACACCAGCCTATCCAGGCGAGGGTCTGGACAAAATCACACCACTATAGCAACTCCTTTTGGAGCGCGCTTGTGAGAGAAGAATGCTGCTGTCGAGCAACGACACATGTGTTTGGTCCGAAATATTGGACTCTAACCGGACAGCCTTAAGCACTGAAGAGGACCAGAGTGGGCCGGAAGCTGTGATAGTCCCTGTGGTCTTTGGATTTATATTTTTCCTCGGCATTGTTGGCAATACGCTGGTAATGGTTGTCATTGGGAAAGTCAAAACTGGAAAACGCTCTAGAAGCACCACAAACATTTTCATCCTGAATCTTAGTATAGCGGACCTGTCTTTCCTTATTTTTTGCGTTCCCTTTCACGCAACTATTTACTCCCTGCCAGAGTGGATATTTGGAGCTTTTTTATGTAAATTTGGTCACTATTTTGTCATGGTGAGCATGCTTGTGAGCATCTTCACGCTCGTGGCCATGTCAGTGGACAGATACATTGCTGTGGTGCTCTCCAAAAAGTCCCCGTGCATTCGTAATAGGAGGAATGCCTTTATCGGAGTTTGTGTCATTTGGGCACTGTCCTTAATTTTTGCCGTGCCAGTTGCGCAGCACCAAATATTAACGAACCACCCAACAGCGCCAAATAGTACATTTTGTTGGGAAAAATGGTTCGGTCCGTCAAAACAAATCTATAAAATAACAATATTGGTCATAGGTTATTTGTTGCCCCTGGTGGTAATCATATGCTGCTATGCAAAGGTAAGAAAACAAGCTCAAACTTGCTTAGTTCAGTTGTTTACAGAAAATAATGTTTCAAGAGTGTCTGTTTTCATCTGGAATAAGTTGAGCAACAGCTGGCTTTTATTAAAAGTGAAGTCGAGGCAATAAACGCATTGGACTATCAAAGGGCAAATGTGTCGCGCCCGTGATAATCCTAGTGCGTAATGGTCTTTGTACCTTGCCACAGTAGCCCTGTTTATTACGCACACTGGTTGGATGACAGTGACAAAGCCGGCACATTTTTGTCTGCTTTGTTTAGAGCTATTATAGCAGTCTCCAAAGTCAAAGTGGCAAATTTTAACATCTCTGTTTTATTAGTCGTTCCTCTACAAAGTTGAAACGTGGCTTTTCAACTGGCTGTTGAACCAAATTTTCTCCAAGGTTCTTCCAAGCTTCCTCTTGAAAATACTTTAATGAATGGTTATTTTGTGTGTGAATGGTGTTTTCCAAATGGGAATGTCCAGTGTTGTTTTTACTTCAATAAGCCCAGCAGAAATCATGTTGCCAGAATTGTCCAATAATCCTAGCAGAAATCATGTTGCCAGAATTGTCCAATAATCCTAGCAGAAATCATGTTGCCAGAATTGTCCAATAATCCTAGCAGAAATCATGTTGCCAGAATTTCTTATAGTGCATCTTTGTATTGTATTCACTCTATTGTTCCAAATTCAGGCTATACTTGGGATTGGCTTTTCCTCTGATCTTGACAACTTGAACGTATACCCCACCCAGCAAAAAGCCATTGAAAAGACAATGTTGAGATTTGGCTGCAAAGTGAAAAATGAAAAGATGTCTTTTTCAAAGAATTTCAGAGAGACTAATTTGGGTAGTGTACACAACACAACTTTTCATAATTCCCCACTTGCTGCAATGTGATCTGATTTTCATGGTGTGTTAGGGCGATATAGGGTCCAAAACAGACACCCATATTGGGCAAAATTTGGACCAAATCAGATTAACTAAACAGCCCAATTTTCAATGTCTTATTTTGGGCTATAATTATGGCCGTGAGATTCCATTGATCTCAACTCCGCTCTTATTTATTTTCAGACTGGCAAACCAAAGTCTTTCTTTTCAAAGTGAAAGTGTGGGCCTTGGGTTCTGGTGACAACGACTGACACACATTGAGATTTAGTGTTATTCACTTAGCAGTATATGGTCACATCTATTGTCAGAGTGTATGGAGCTTTCACATTAGCCTCACTGTGGCAGCTTCTGTAGCTGTCTATTAGCAGTATACAGTTATGACAGTATAGCTGCTACTGGAAGCAGGACTGTAGTTACAATATGTACACACTGTAAAGCCAATGGCTCTTGGTGTGAGACTACTATTAACATCTACTGTTGATGTCGTTGGCATGAGGGTAGCAGAAGCAGTTCATGGGGTGATATGCTGCTCATAAAGGAGGCTCTCGTGAGCAACGAGCCACAAGAGAACAAGACTGTTTAACAGCATGGGCTAATTGTTTAGCATGCACGGTTTGAGTGAATTAATACCAGTAGTTTACGTAATGAAATCACTCACAGTACATTACTAAGTTCCCTCTCTTCCTTTGCATTCTGTCCTGCTCTTGCTCGTTCTTTTAGGTGCTGTTCCATCTCCATAAAAAGATGAAAAATATGTCCAAGAAATCCGAACGCTCAAAACGAAAGGTATGACTTCTGCATCTTCCTCTTTTCAGCTTTCTCTTTCTTTCGCTCACTTCTATTTGACATCAGTATGCAACAAACAGTTGACTCCGGTCATGTTTTTCCAAACATGAAAATGTGTGAACACTGTTGACTCTATTTTGATGTAAGGGCCTCAATTACCAGAAGTAGGCCAACTGAGGGCAATTAGAGATTTATAACAATTCTGTTTATAATACGAATGTAAAATGTTAGGTGATGGTCAAAGGCTCTTGAGTCGAAGAAACATATGTAAGTCCGTTTTGACATTTTTCAGACAACCCATTTGCAGTTGTACTGTCAATCTACATCACTTGGAGTGTGAATGTGAAACATAACCTGAAAGCACTCAAACTGTACTGTCTTCAACAATGAATGTACACAGCTCTCCAACTTATCACCTTTAGATAATTAAGTTTGAAAATATTGTTTGACTGAAAATTTCAAACAGACTTATATCATTTAGTTCTTCGTCTGAAGGATTCAGCTGCCTGATTCCATAAGCAGATTATGAAGGCTGAAACAGTCATGTTGGCTCAGTCAGGACACAGTTACTTCACAGGTTGTTATGGCCAGGCATTATCAGGGGTCCAAGACTTTGTCTTTGAACCTTGAACATCCGTGGTGCATTAGTAGGAAGTTATCAAATGGGTCTGTGTCCAAAAGTGCAATAGGCTGGTATATACCTCATACAATACCACTGTACTGCTCTGCAATACAATTACCTCATACAATACCACTGTACTGCTCTGCAACACAATTACCTCATACAATACCACTGTACTGCTCTGCAATACAATTACCTCATACAATACCACTGTACTGCTCTGCAATACAATTACCTCATACAATACCACTGTACTGCTCTGCAACACAATTACCTCATACAATACCACTGTACTGCTCTGCAACACAATTACCTCATACAATACCACTGTACTGCTCTGCAACGCAATTCTCAATGTTAAAAACACAGATTTGTCTTATAGGGCTGCAACTAACGATTATTTTCATTATCAATTAATCTGTCGATTATTTTCTCGATTAATCGATTAGTTGTTTGATCTATAAAATGTCAGAAAATGGTGAAAAATGTTGATCAGTATTTCCCAAAGCTCAAGATGACATCCTCAAATGTCCTGTTTTGTCCACAACCCAAAGATATTCAGTTTATTATCATAGAGGACTAAAGAAAACAGAAAATACTCACATTTAAGAAGCTGAAATCAGAGGATTTAGATTTAAAAAAAATTTGTTGAAAAAATAACTCAAACCGATTAATTGACTATCAAAATAGTTGGCGATTAATTTAATAGTTGACAACTAATTGATTAATCGTTGCAGCTCTAACACACACACACACACCCTTATCTCTCAAACGAAATCCAAAATGTTAGCAAAGTAAAACAACTTTATATATGAAAGTCAGGACATCAGGACATTTTTGCAGAAGTTACAAAGCACATTGCTCTTTTCGCCAAGTTTGTGGAATAAATCCCTCATGTTGGATGTTTTCATTTGCTCTTGTAGTCTCGACCTCTGTTGTCACTAAATGGCCAAGCCACACAGAGTATGAGTTCCAGCATTGCAGCTAGCCAACAAGTGACTATGAGCCTCTCTTTCTCTCACTGCGGTCACATGACACACGCCAAACAAGAGAGTGATTACTGTAATGCTCTGTCTAAATGGGCAGTTATAATCTGTAAATGGGCAAAAAGTGGAAATGTATTAAATAAATGCGGAGCAGAAATGTTATAACGGTATTGAAATAGATACATCATAATTTTCAAATACCACGGTATACCATAATACCACCCAAGCTTGGTGTTAATGTTAGTAAAAGTTCACAGGTTCTTTTGACCACTTCAGCATACTTACAGTCTTAAACTAGGGTACAAGCATCCCCACTGATTGCTTTGTCTGATGTGCTGCTCGTGTCTTCAGTCACGCCAACATAGCCGCCCAGCCTTCAGTCTAGCTCTCTTTGCTGTGGCAGCAACACCGGCTACTTCTGTTTCGACTTCTCTGTCCTCCGCGGACAAGTGAGATAGAGCTGCAGCGCCGTGCTGGACTACTACAGTCAAAGCATGTCATTAAAATCAAAGCAACAGTGGTGGAGTTGTGTAATGATTAGGCTATATAGCATTATAATTTTTGCAGACAATAGGCATTTTTTGACAGAGGTGGCCTGGAAATCTCATCTAGGAGCTATTTTCTTCTGAAGTATGCCCACTTCTGAAGTACACCCACCATATATTATATGTCATCACCCGGCTAAGCTAGCTAGCTAATATAACTAATATTCGTGAACTAAGATTTTGTGTCTCATTAGTTATTATTAAATTGTTATTATTTAAAAAAAATTATATATTTATCATTATATCTGCCACCCTGCTCTCTAAATATCGGCATCGGCCATTAAAAGCCCATATAGGTCGATCACTAGTCCACTACTACAAGGTTTACATTGTGTGGTGGATATGTATGGTCTTTCAATAAAGACCTGGAAAAAGTACCATGAAAAACATCAGGATACTAGGCATCACTTATCGATATAATAATAGTATTGTGGCCTCAAGTATCATAATACACTGATACACGCCCCCCTAACTGACATACTGTTAACATTGTCCCTGGTACCAGTCAAATGAGTAGAGTTACAGAGAGACTAGAGACTAGAATCTGAAGTTATAAGGCTTCACCTCGTGGGTTGATTCGCCCCCGCGTCGTGCATTGCTTTTCAATAACTGTATCCCTCATCATGTATAATCTAACCTGCACATAGCTTTAAAGCCAGGGCTCTAAAGGGCTCTTTCACACAGACCCACACACACACATGCACTGGTGTGCACTCTGCACCCCTGCTCTCCTCTCTCTCTCCTGCATATATTCTTGCAGCGAATCTCATGAAGAACTGCATCCGTGTGTTGCTCAAATGGAGTCATTTGACAATGGTTGCTCGTATTTTCCAGCAAAGCGCCTCCCCGCTCGCGATGTTTAATCAGGAAAGGAACGGCGCTTTTCTAGTGGTTCATACGACTGCACACACAGCCACAAAATCCTCAACGAACTTGCGTCCCGCATCTTTTACCGTGCTGTCTGTCTATCGTTAGGTACTTGGAGGGGTGCAGGTGCACTCCTCGCGCTGACCTTTTCTTTGTTTTCTGCTGTGTCTCTTAACTTTTAGAAGTTGTTGGCTTTTCTTTTGCTTGTTGCTTGGACGTTTTCCCCTCCCGTGTGTGTTTGACTGGTGTTTTGACTGCATGGTGTTTACTGACGCATGCACGCTCACTTACTCACACATGCAAAGGAAGGCATGGAAGCGTCTTCCCCCAAAGCTCTAAATTCCATGCACTTGCGTGTTAATATATGAAATCCATTTGTATGTCCAGATTCCGTGATCCCGTCTGTGTTTTCTGCATCGTGGAAATCATAGGGCCCTACTGTTGTCTGTCAAGCCACTGAAATGAGAATGAATCATTATTTAATCTCCTACAACTCCACCGAAATCGATTACAATTCAGCCACCAGAGAATGGATGGTGGGATTGACATAAATCCATAAAATAATGAACTTACCTTGTTTTGATGAATATAACACGCTGATATCTAGCTTTGATAATTTCTTTGTTCATCTTATCTCCTTCTAAAGTGATCTGGAAGAAGATTTGTTAGAGGATGACTGGCTGTCGGGTAAAAAGGTAAGACTCTTTAAAATCCTAAAAATCTCTCTGAGCCTCGGCCAAAGTCCGAGTTAGACAAAATAGCCTTAATCGGGTTCAGTGTTATTCATCCCATGTGGGCAATTGCCTTTGCACCAAAGTTAAAACAAAAGAAAATGGACATAAAAAAAGTAGTGTCTAGATCCCATAGATAGGAAGTAGATTTGTACATTTAAATTCTTGCGTTGTGGAAGTGTTTAAGCTAAGGGACAGGGTTGTATGGTGGTTGGGTTATAAGCTACTATTTAGGTGACATTTTGATGAGTTATGGCTTTGCAGCTACATCAAAAAGTGACGATTCCCATGGAATGTGATCTAGACTCTACCATTTAAAAATAAATAAAAATACTTTAAAGATATTGGCCAAAAGTTTGGGATTTTCATTCCATTATGGAGGTTTCACATAGGACGTGATTTGAGCTGCACTCGCCGCTGGGTTCAGTGCACATTGCAGGGCGCAGCGCCCAAAATTCAAGCATGTGCTGCTCAACGCAGCGAAAAGCCGCCGTGGTGCAGCACAAGCCATTGGAAATGATGGAGTTCGGAGCGCAGTGGTGCCGTTATCACATTGTGTCTGAACGGGCCTTTAGCCTATATAGCAATAACTGAGCAGAATTGTTTGATTGTTTGAAGGTTTTAGCAACCAGCGAGTCTCTCCCCCTCCCTATCCTCTTGTGTCAGCTGAGCTGCATTCTAGCTAACCACGTTAGCTTGTTTGCTAACTGTAACAAAGCTAACTGTTGGACATGGCTACAATGAATGTTTTTATATTGCAAGGTAAAATAAACCTACCATTTTGGCTCTTCAACTAAGACTTCTCCAGGAGCTAATATAGATGCATGTTTGCCTCGATTAGTCCAGTAAACAGGGCTTGCAGGCTCGGTTGCATGGTAGAATGAGTTTAGCGTGTCAATCACACTAGGTTGTCAATCAAAACAGTCATGGGGGCGGGACACATCTCTTGAACTAGTCAGGCTTGAGAAAGGCACCACAGAGGCCATAAAACGTGTTACACAATGATAATGATTCTTTATAGACATGCATATGACTTTATTCAGCCATTATGTTACACTTTACAGCCCGATTAGTAGCCGTTTCTTTATGATTATGCATACATTGAAAATGTATGAAAATATCTTGCTTGGGTTGGTTTTATTACTGTTGGATTGATCATAACGATGCAGTAGTATGCAACTGTTTCATTATTTAAAAGATTGGACATTTTGCAAATCTTTCATTTATTTATTAATTAACAAAAATATTGCATCAATATTGGTAGATACTCAAGGTTGTGGTATCAGGAGGGAAAAGTGTTATCGAGCCATCCCTAATTGAAAGCTATAGACTGGTAGAATTCTAAGAGAGAATTCTGAGAAAGAAAATCCAAAAACCTTCCACCTGAAAGGGTTTTTAAAAACAATGTAGCTTTTAGTGGTGGTTGGTAGAACATTTTAGTGGTGGTTGGTAGAACATTTTAGTGGTGGTTGGTAGAACATTTTAGTGGTGGTTGGAAGAACATTTTAGTGGTGGTTGGTAGAACATTTTAGTGGTGGTTGGAAGAACATTTTAGTGGTGGTTGGTAGAACATTTTAGTGGTGGTTGGGAGAACATTTTAGTGGTGGTTGGTAGAACATTTTAGTGGTGCTTGGTAGAACATTTTAGTGGTGGTTGGTAGAACATTTTGGTGTAGAACTAAAGGGTGGAGTTTGTAGCAGGTGGCTCCACCACAGGGGGACGTATTGATGTGAACCAGGAGGAAGTACAGTGGATAAAAAAGAGCTGCCTTAACCTGCCCAGATTGCCTTCGCCACATGGGAATAAA
>OMKL01056698.1:4186-37143 GCA_900302295.1 Parasudis fraserbrunneri | reverse complement strand
TTATATCGACAGAGTGAGATCTCATCTCCGTTAACATCCTGTTTAAGAAATCTTCCCCTTATTGATTGTGTAATTGACTTTTAAAATGCAATATCAGGAGGAATCCTGGAGTAACAAGCACAGTGATTTTTAATGACACAAAATTGATTCACGGAGACGCCGTAGATCTCAACCAGATAACGTTATCTAGCACTCAAGAACTTTATCAAGGTAACAAATTCACCAGACATTATTAATCTGCTGATGTGTGACTTCCACGCTAATTTGTATTACCATGGCGATGTCACATTTTCTTTCAATCCAATCAAGAGAAGTGAAGTGAAGTGATCCATGAACCTCTCCATTCAGTCTTGAACATTGACCTGTATAGTGGGGAGATGTTGATAGATAGAAAGAAAATAACAGATGGACAATATTACTTGATATACTGTTTGTAAAGGCGTATGATAATTGTTATAAAAAAGTGTCTAACTACCTTCAGCTTGATAAAGGATTAGATTTCTGGTACATCCTGCAATACAATAACTTTGTTTTCCTACACACAATATTAAAGGGAAAAATCAACCCTAAAATAGAATTTCTCAGAATCAGTTTTGATTTGTGAATATAAACAGGTCTATCCTTAAGCTGAATATTAGAGCCTGACAGAGGTAACAAAGCTAGTAGTCGGGCGAGAGTGACTCGGTGGTGGACATCAAACTCCAATTCCCAATTAAGCATAGAACTGGACAGCACAACGTTTTTATTTTTCCTTCATTTTTCCTCCCTGAGGCACTTTCTGTCACAGACTGTATGTGAGTGAACAATCACTCCATTGTTACATAGTCAGCAATAGGTAGCTGTCAACTTGGCTGTCACTCCCAAGATTCAGGGAATTTCCTCAAACTGTTGCCAGAGTTGCAAAACAACAGCACACATTCAAAATTGTTCCACAATGCAGCATCAGCAAAATATCATCTCTTTGAACACTGAGGAAAAGTTCAGAATTATTTAATATGTGGTCCTTTTGGTATGTAGCTCAATGTGTTGTGCATGGAATGGCTTTGCCAGTGTTAGGGTCAAACTGTGTATTCAACAGTGAAGCCATTCATGTTACGCTAAGGCACTGTGTGAATTATTATTTTTCATGCAATGACTTGTAATATCTCAGAAAAATCTGCAACAACTGGTCGTTTTAGAGATCTGTAACACTTTTTGTTATCCTGAAATCTCATATTGTGAAAATTCCAATGATTCTTATCATAAGGTCTCATGAGGTGGTCATAATTGTAGAGGTCACCATAGAAGAAGAAGAAGAAGAAGAAGAAGAAGAAGAAGAAGAAGAAGAAGAAGAAGAAGAAAGGCGGGGAGGCCGGACGATCCATCCCAGGCTGAACCGGCCGATGGTCATAGAGTTCTTATATTTCCATTTATGATGTCAATAGTTACTGTATGGTCCTCGGCCGAGGCGTGGGCCAGCCTGGCCCTCACAGTTGCAGGCAGCACAGAGCAGAACACTGCCTGTCAGACTGGGCCAATCTAATACTTTCAATTCCCAATTTGGACTGATTCTTGACTGATCTAGACTGACTGTTGAAATCTGATTGGCTCAGTCATTTTCATCGTGAAAAGTTTCCATCTGTCTGAAGTTTTTGTGGTAAACGTAATTAGCGAAATTGGCGAGAAGAAAGAAGACAGGAGATGAAAAAGAAATGGGTGGGGGTTGAGAAGGTATAGGCCTGTATACCTTAGAGGTTGGTTGTTTCTGTCTCCAAATAGTTGCTTTGATTTTAATGATAAGCTGCTTCTTTTTATTTCCTATTATTATACACACACACACACACACACACACGCTTTTTATTTGCTCTATTTTTATGGGACCGCATTGTAGTTTTTGATTATATATTGAAAAACATTGAATATCTGAGTGTGCATGTATGTAAATGGTAAATGGACTGCATTTATCTAGCACTTTTATCCAAAGCACTTTACAACTTATGCCTCACATTCACCCGTTCACTCACATTTGCACACAATGGCAGAGGCAACCATGCAAGGTGCCAACCTGCTCATCGGCAGCAGTTAGAGGTTAAGTGTCTTGCTCAAGGACACTTTGACACGCTGCCGGGAGGAGCCGGAATCAAACTGGGATCCTTCAGATTACCAGACGACCGCTCTACCTCCTGAGCCACTGCCGCCCCCCTGTGTGTGAGCATTTGTAACAATTTTAGCACTCTATTGACTGGCTGTACAAGTTTTGGTGCAGAAGTTAGCAGTAATTGGCAGTATTCTGTGACTTAGTGTTCCAGCTCACCTAGGCTTGCCTGGCCTGGTCTGGTTTTGATCCAGTGGTGAATCAAACTTTATTAGTGTTAAAATTACTGCCCAAACATTTTCCAAAAAGGCCTCTCCATCTCAAACTGTACAGTCCCAGTACATCCCTGCTAAGACCTCTCACATTACAATATCTGACAGCAACTACACTCTTTTAAACCAAGGCTCACCTCACTTAATTTTACCTTCAGAGCTTATGCTTGTCCAATACTCTATACACCCTTGATGTTTGTAGGCACACATCTTTTGTGGAGAGACGCCAGGGACAGTCTGAATGAAACCATGTGAGTTTTGCCCACAAGATGACTTTGACGAAAAAGGGTCTATACAGCTCACAGTGTACAATTATTTATGTCATATTAAATTGACGCTCTTAAATCTACAATGGCTCAGATAGACAAGCGGATCTACGTACCAAGACACTTTTAATATAAATCATATCTCGTTTGATAATCTTAGAAATCAGCGTAAGTATTAAATTTCTAGACAATGGCCGCAGTTTCACATATTTCAATACATTTTTTATCATCAGATTATGCCAGGATGCATATGCTGGCAGGTCTGGATGCTGAGGTCAGATTTTGCTTGCATTGCAATCCATCGAGTCAGACCAATTGTACATGAGCTAAATGAACCATGTGCATGTAAAGGGATGGAGAGTAAAAGTGGGAGGAGCTAAACCGACACAGTTTTAGATAAATACAAGCACAGGAGATGTGTAACGAACATTTATCAGATCATTATGATTAGCCTAGATATTAAAAAAAACAAAAAAAAACTTTAAAATGACAAGTGTAACCATGTCCTTTCAGTAAGGTCAAACTGATGACGACGGTGACAACAACAACAACAACAACAACAACTACAACAACAACAACAACAGCAACAACTGTGTGGCCATAATCACAGGGCACCGGCTGAAAAGACCTCTCACATCATGACATTCTAGTGTTCCCTGCTATCCAGCCACATACTCAAGTTCATTAAAAGTAAATGAGTCATCTATGCCAGATGTATGCTTTCTTTCCTCCACTGGCCAGTCAAAACCAAGGGGTTAAAAAAAAAACAGGGTTAATATTCCACGTTGCAACCAGTTGAACCAACCGCTCAGACCCAGCACGATGCCCTTCCTTTCCGATGACACACCACAGATTACCATAACGTTCTCAGTCAGTGGATAATCCCAAAACTTTGTTGTAGAACATGAAAGCAACTCAATCTTGTTATCGCTTGCGCACCAACATCTACTTAACAAAAGACTTCCCTAAAGCCTTTACCATGGTTCGATCCTAATAGACTTAGCAGCATTAGACTGAGAACAGCCACAAAAGGAGGATCACACCGCACCCTTCCTCACAATTAAAAAAAAAAAAAAAAAAGATTAGGCACACGCCGCAAATCCACTGCGTGTTTACAGCAGGTAACTGGTGCAGAGTGTGTCTGCTTAGCTGAATGGAGGGATTTCCTTAGAAGATCATTTCCTCAGCCACAGAAATGCCACTGGTTTCTGATGCACTGTATTTGATACTTTTGCAATTTGCACATAATGTATTTCATGATGCAATCTTCATTTTTTCTTGTTTTAAGGCACTGGAGGATCATGGCAATAAAAACAAACAAGCAAATTGTGGCCTACCACTGGAAGGTGCTTAATGCTGGAAAATTGTTTTCCACCATAAAAGCTCAAGCACTATGCACTACATACACAAGATTGCTCTCTGCACTCGCAGACAGCAAATACTAAACACTTGGAAAAGTAGATTTGATAAAATGTATTGATTCAAGCCTCTCTCAATAAAATATTGAATGGGTAGAAGGACCACGGCAATTTGATTTCACTTCAGACATCAGTATGTGGGATTAACAGAACGATGTCTGCTTATCAAGGTCACCATCCAGCACGAAGTATAGTGCCTTGCTTTCAGATGATATCTGCTCACTGTTAAAAAAAAAAAACTTTAAAAAAACTAAACTAAAACTTTTATTGGAAACAGCAGCATATTTCCATTCACAGTCTGATGCTGGAATGTGAAACATTATTGGACCATATTTTTGGCTGTTGATGGGTACAGTAGCTGTTTGTTTACACTTTGTTGTACATCCAGAAAACAAGCGGGGGGTAGAACCTGTGGAGAGAACAAAGGAACACCTCCCATGCATAGTTTACATTTGTCACTTCTGTTACAAGCCTTTAAAGGGGCCCCAGTTGTGTGTGTGTGTGTGTGTGTGTGTGTGTGTGTGTGTGTGTGTGTGTCGACTTTTTATATTATCGTGTCCCCACAGTTTTCATCTCCCTCAGATGCACTCCCCTTGGAGAAAGTGTCCCATCTCTAATATCCCCCTCAGATGCCTCCTCTGTGATTTTGATCTCCCTGCAAGTGGTACTGTTTTAAAACAGGCTGAGCACGAATGGATACCTTCTTGTTAACAGTTTTCTGATGCATATGAATTTTGTCAAACATACAAAGACATTGCCTCGGGAGATCCATCAACAGGGTGGCGTCAATCATTACTCAACCGCTCTGTTTGCTCAGGGACGTTCTTTTTTTAGAGAGTCCATCAGTGCAGCCTCATCAAACGGATGGCGGCACTGCCAGCTTTCCTCTGGCACTAAGCCCGTCTACCCCTCCATTTGACCAATGCTCACAGACGCTGCTGTTTGTACTGCAAGCCAACTGCAAGACTGAGAAACAACACTTGAAGACATACTCTTCAGATGTAACTGTAGCAAATTCAATGTACAACAGGGTACTACACGGTACTACAGGGTATTAAAGGGTTCTAAGAGGGTGCTAATAAAGAGTTTTATAGGGCCGGTCAAAAACAGACAAAACACCATGAGTGGGACTCTGGAGTGAACACAATACAAGGGTTAAAAAAGCCAATAGCACTGTTGATTAGTATTTCTTGCCTTTATAAGAGTTTATTCCAGAAACATTGCTGTGCTTTCTTTTACTCTGACTAATTTGTAAGATTTACTTATAACTCGTACCTATCATTAACTACCAAAATGACCACATGCAAACTGAAAGTCATTCTGAAGACTTGGAAAGACAGTATTGAATAGTATAGCTCATGTGAATGGATGATTGGCTCTAAAACGTGTTCAAGATATGTTTATGATATATGTAGAAAATTGTCTGTGTTACATTGTACTTAAGTGCTGTAGCCTGACTATAGGGATGGATTAACACATGAGCACAGGGGCTCTTTAGCAATTTGTCAAACGAAATTAGAGCGAGTGCTCTTTATGAATGTGCTGCATAGGAAGCTAACTGGGGGAGAATAATTCAGCCTCAATTCATTTTACGCTGAAGGCAGGTCAGGGTTGAATTGCACCATTTGGCTTTCGAAGCTAATGTCCGTGCATATCTTGATTGGCTGAACGAAAGCGGAGGGTGGCCTTTATGAGTCTGGGAGGAGGGGTGCGGGGATGGACTTAGCCTTTAATGCTCATTGCTGGCGATGATCACTGACAACCATAACCTTAAGGCACTATTACCACCAGCACCCACCATCATTTGGTTATTACATTTAACAATGCAATGTAATGGATGTGCGGTGTGGCTGTGCAATGCTGAGTTACTCTGGGAGGACAGTGCTGACAACTAATTTGTTCCTCCCATATGGACCTCTTTCTAAATGCTTTTATAATATCTAGGGGATTTGGATAAGAGACTGCATAATATATTTCATGTGAGGACAAAGCACATCTTAACACATTATAACCCTCCTACAGTACAAGCTGTGCCATGAGAATTTCAGCTTGTTTTGTCAACAAGGATTTTAGTTAAGGTCTAACATAGCCCAACTGATAGCTCTTGCTCTTCAAACATTTAGGTTGCCGTTGAAGCCTTGTGGCATATATTCAATCTTACATAATATCATAAATATCTTAATAGTTACATATTATTTCTGTGATTTCAATGGGACAATGTTGTGGTAGATTCAGGAAGAAAAAGAAAATCTTGCTTCAACACTGTCAGAGAAATCGTTCCACAGTATTCTGAGTCATAATTTCATATAGTAAGCTAGTGGAGCCTCTCTAAATACTATTATTTTGAAAGCAATCAGGTTGCTTGTTCTTTCTGCTTGAGCACCTCTTATTTGGAGGACGAACCATTCGAAGACCAATGCACCTGATGTAGGCAGCCGGTGAGACAGTGTTCGGCCTTCGCATAGAACAAGGTGATATTGACTACTTCTGCTTCGCTTGAGCTGTTGGAGATTGACATTTGATGAAAGCGAAGAAGGGAAGAGACAACAAATATAGTGTGTAGATTTTCAGAAAGCCTTGGAACCTTTGCACATTAAAAATAGAGCCCAGCGTCATTATGAACATCCATCATTTATAGTTGTCTATCTCACTGTGGGGGGGTTTCTCACTGAAAACAATAGCAAATAGAAATTTTCACTTCAGTTCATAAATATCATATCAATGCCTTGACACTTATTTTACCAAATGGCTGCTGTAATAAACAGAAAAAAAAGAAGAAAAAAATTACGAACAACATTAATTTTGACCGGCTAAGCACCAAGCACATTTTCCAAGAGACATTCTGTTTACATAGCAATGTCAGTGAAATAGGGCAATTGCTTGACATTGACACATGGCCCCATTTGTACTGTAGGCAATACCAGTATAATCACAAGCAGGGCCATTTAGACTACCAGGTAAGGGACTACACAGACCTTGGTTCATTTCAAATGGAAACAACTTCCATCATTTTATTCAGGCCCGCTTCCATTGGGATAATTAATAGGGTTCTACTGTCTTAAGTAAGTTCAGTCAATCGTAGAACATCAGTGTCAAGGTTTAGACTGCAGTCATCAAGATGGCTGTCATCAATAAACATGAAAGAAAATTCAAGGTCAGATCAACAGGCTTATCAGGACCATTCCTTCATGTTGAATTAATGTTTTTCCCCCCTATCAGAAAGCTGACCTGCTGTCTCAAATTACAGCAGATGATACAGTCTAAGGTGTAATTAAAAAACAATTAGGGAAATGTGCTGGGCTAAGAGCACCTTCGCCTCCCCCGAGCAAAATCCCTGCAAGGAGGCCGTTAAGTAGAGGGAATATGACTTTACCTGTGGGTGTAGGCGGAGTGTGTCAGAGACCTAGAAGGTTGAATTCAGAGCCAGTAAAGCATAACATGTATTGTGACTAATAAGTGGAGTTGGGGTGGCACTTGGTGTTTGAATTTGATATTTTTATACTGGTAACTCCATATCTCATTGCCCAGTGACCAGGTTGCTACTGTAGCCCCTTGGCTGGTGCTTGTGCAGAAACAGATGACCTTTGCTTCAAGAGTTTCAAATTAGGACCAAAGCAATTTGTCAAACTATCCAACTGTTTTCGCTAAACCTTGCACTATGCACTGTACAGTATGGCAATCAGCCTATGTATATGGTAAAACTTATGGATGTGCACATACATTCTTGAGGTGTATGTACTTTCAGATCCCACCAGAACACATGAGACAGGTTAGTTTCGCTCCAGTGTTTGAAAGCAATACAGTAAGAACCTCGTTTAATCCGAACCCCTCGGGAATGGAGGTCGTTCAGTAGACTGAAATGTTTGGGTTATTGAAATATGCATGAAAACACATGTGAACTCCTCTGATAATTTTTTTATTCACTAAATTGCAGAGTTGTTTCCAAGTGAAATGTTTATACTGTATATTATAGCTGTCAATATTAGCGTGTTAATCTGAAAACCTTAACCTTAACGCAATTTGACCATAACCACTTCCCGTGACTTCAAAAGCCAGATGCCAGTGGTAAACTGTGTTTACCTTCCTGACATGCAAACCAGGACAATGATTGTGATTTCCTGGTTGTTAAACATAGTGACAGCAGAGGCTATATAATGAGGAGATGGAGCACTGCAGCAATTTTGAATGGAGAGATCTGTAACCCCAAAGATGGTGGCAATAACGAAACTATTTGCTACAAAACAAACACATTCAGCGAAAATAATCAATGTTGTGTGTGATGATCAATGATGTGATTTTATGTTGAGTAAAATTATCATTTACTGCATTTTGAGGTGAAATGTGAGTTTTAAAGACATTCTCTGCCAAAAGGCTGGGAATCACACAGTAAATTGTTGCCATGGTAATTAAGGATTCTATGGCAGAAACCAGTGAATGGTGCATGCGTAGAAGCTGGTCTAAGTGGAAACATTTTCCTTTTTCTCCATATTAACCATTCTGTGTTGTCAGTAATTTACCAGTTACTTTGAATATGAAAGAAAAACAAGGATATGTATGACATATTCTTAGATACGGATGACTCCCCATCACAAGAGATAAGGGTCAGGTCCTGTTAGTCCCGTTATCAAGATGGAGTGAACCGACTTCTCTCTTTGGTGACGGTGGCCAAAATGGCCAATAGCGAGCATTAAATACTTAACCTACAAACACAAAGCAGTTCTGACAGCACAGTTTTAATGTAATAAAGGGATGTGCTGAAAAAAATATTTTTTAATGCATAGGTTTATCAACTACAAGAGTGCTTTTATAATGTACTGGGGGTGGTGGAAAAATAGGCAGAGCTAAAGGACGGTCTGGGCTTTGACCACACAGAATATAAATGATGGAGTAACAACAGACTGGACACTGGTGGCACAGGGTTGATTGAGTATGGACACCATGGCTCAATGACACCTTCTTATAGCAGGTGGTCAGAACACGTTTTGAAAATGTGAAAAATGCAGTCAGAAACCAATTATTGCTGCTTTAATGTTTAGCTTTCACAACAGTAAGTCATTGTATCAAGAGCTCATTAAATCAATTTATGTGTGGAAGAAATTACTTCAACGTAATGAAATAAACATACAGCCAGTAGTGTGGGGCAAAAGTAGTGCCACTGTCAATTCTGAATTGGGCTTATTATATGCATCAGACAAACACTATTCTAATTTATATAATGGCATAACTTAAAAAGTAGGCTAACTGATTGTTGGATAAATGATTCAGTTCATACCCTTGGAAGTAATACAACGATTCTGGGAGGACTGGAATGGGACAACTATGAGAAAATAATAGGTGAATGTATTTAAGGAATATACAATCAACACCAAAAATAATTACTCTTTATTACATGCCTTTTCTTGATCAAAGTCTCAATAAACTCTTGATCTGCAAGTTTTGAAATAGGATTCAAATTGTATTCACTGAAAAACATACACAGAGGAGAAGGTCTATGGAGAAACCATGCAATATTGCCATCGATGATGTCCTTGTTTCAATAACTCCATATAATGAAACTCAGTTGAGAAACACCGTTGTGCAACATTCATATTACCAATTTCAGGGTAGATTTTAAGACTCCTTGGAGAACAAGCTGTATGCTTGTTTCATTCTTCAGCCCCAGAAAATAAGAGTATGAAGGTTTTTTCCTTTCTTTTCGTTGCTTTCTACATCCCCTCCAGCACCAGTAAGGTCCATAATTTCAGTGGTGTATCAGACAGCCTTCTCTGTTTACTGGCAGCTCTTTTAAATTAAAAGTCACAATCTGGCTGTCAAGCAATTGTCTCTGCCTTGTGGCAATAAAGTCATCAACTGAATATTTTAAGTGAAGATGCAACCTCTTCCCCATCGTGCTCTGTGCGATTAAATGGCAATCGTCTGCCAATATCACTTTGCATTAATTAGACCACAGCCTGAACTTTGTGGAACAAAAACATGCAATCTCACACACATAGACACAAATGGGTTCCTGTGTATGAAAAGGCCAAGCCATAACTTATGAGGATATTAGGGTATGGCAATCTCATAGCATATACCTGTAGCAGGCCACTAAAATACACACATTGTGTAGGCCTAAAACATCATGTTGTTACTTATATTTTCAAGTAACCTTTTTGCATTAGCTTTCTGTTGTTGAACCAACTAAATAGGAGTTGAATAAACTGAAAGTGAATATAACATTTCAAGTTTGCATTAGGCCTACTCATATTTAGTTGCTTCAACTAAAAACTGTCAATGCAAAAAGGTCAAGTAAGGTAAAATGGGACACTGAAAATGTGTTTTCTGTAATAATTTGCATAATCATCCCAATGTCTTTATCCCCAACCATTCTAAATAGCTTAAGACCTCTTTTATACAATACAAAAGAAAAACATTAAGAATTAGTAAACACAGGATAACATCTCTTTAAACACAGTGTGTCCCAAGACCACTTCCTTGTAGCTGCTATTGGCAAAATGGGACACCTTCATTGGCAAAACGGGACACCTAAATATAACTAAAGATAAATGAGAGCCTATAGTATATGTAAGGTTTTATAATTCAGTGTTAATATTCAACAAGTCATACATGCATTAAAACAATTGAGATACTTTTGTGAAAATGATTATGCAACTTTAAATAACATTATGTCATGTTAATGTAGGCTACGTGTTCAAAGATCATACAGATGTAAAGCTATCAATTCATTTTTTATTTAATTTCAAAACTAATGAATAAGAACTCCATATTAAATGCATAAAACACAAAGTGTGTGTGTGTGTGTGTGTGGTGGGCGGTATTAGTTGACTCAGCCTCCCCTATTTATGGCAAAATAAGACAATTCGATCAGCTATATTCCTCTTCAACTTCAATTACTCTATAGGCTATTCCACATGACTCATTTTCAATCTTGCCAAATATCTTTCTAAGTAAAACACAGATTGCTGGCTTTTGCTTCTGCTAGGTTTCATTGACCTAATGCTAGCAATGTAGTAGATCTGAAGAAAACAGAACTTTTGATCCTATTTAGAAAATATATTTCTGTTAAACAACAAGAATTTTATGATCCTGAAAACATTGTTCTGTCCATTAAAATGACATAGAATAGTGTCCCATTTTCACAGTAACAGGATGTCTCATTTTAACAGGCGATTGGTAAAAAAGGACACTTAACACGTCAAAAGGTGAGAGTAGTATGAAATTCATTCACAGTCATTTTCATTCACAATTACATCCCATTACAAATTATGTTGTAATGAGACACTGAATATCCAGTCTTAGATTTTTATAACTTTAACATTATTTTGCTAAGAACGCTTTTCATTGGGTTTCTAGAGTCGTGTGCCATTACATGACATGTCACGCCTACATTGATGATGTCATACCCATGGAGCCCATTTCTTTTTATCATCACATACTTCCTCAGCAACACATAGGCATTCATTTTTGGTTATGCTTTAGTACACATTTAAAGATATTCACTCTGAAGATTAAGTGTCCCATTTTTCCAGGTGTCCCATTTTACCAATACTCACCCTAACGTTTTTGCATTGGCTTTTTCTAGTTAAATCAACTAAATTGGAGTTGAATCAACTAAATAGCAGTGATGTCAACTTGAAATGTACTATTCACTCTCTCCAATTAAATGATTCAACAAAAGCATGCAAAAGGCTCGTAATTTACACTGTACTTGGGTCACAAACTAAAAGCCCAGCGACCCCAATAGCATATTGATTTTATTTCAGTGTCATGCACCAGAGGTGCCCAGCCCACACAAACTGCTCTGCCTCTCCTAGCCGCAATTCAACTGGCCTGTAATACAAATCAAATGCACCTTTGTCTCACTGCGCGGCAATACAAAGCAAATGCACAGAGTGCTATCGACACCTGCACCGTGTTTTCATCAATAGCCTAACACTGCTTTTATGGGCCATTGGAGGAGGACCCAGTATTTAGCCTTCAGTTGTACCTTGTTTTTATTTACTTTCACTTTTAAAAGCTTGTCAGTCATCCGTTTTCACTCGACTCAAATCCAAACTGTTGAAATAATTGGATTTGGCGGTAGAGAGAGATGCCGAGGTGAGAGATACTGTATGTTTTCTGTGTGTCGCGTGCATGCATATGTGTGTTCCAGTTTAACCTAGAATTGCTAATCTTACAAACTCTTGTGGGTGAATAACTCATTGAAACCTAATATGTACTATTAGCTTGCAAATTCATCATTATTTTAACCCTCAAAAACCTAGCATACCGCCACCAGCACCTTTCAATTTTTCAGAGGCTGTAGCGCACTTATTTCCTGAGCTAGCACACAGGTAGTGGTATGATACCAGATAACCTAAGATATGCTAAGCTATTGGATTAATGTGTGATGATTTTAGTCCCCATAGTAGCCATTTCATTGTAGTGTAATCACAGCCTCAGGGAACTTTACAACCACAAACTAGAGACCGAGGTCATTCAGAGTTTGTATGGGTTTCCTAGGTTTATTGACCAAAAGGGGGGGTTTCTGAGCAATTTCCAGAACAGAAGTGGTCACCATCTAATCGCTGAAAAATGCAATTCTTACAGAAATCTCCCAATGTCAAAGGTTTTTGATACCAAATCACAGCATGAATTTGTCTATGGTGTTCCTCAAGGTCTTGGTGTCTTAATGTGGTATTTTGGAGGCATTGTTGATAAATTCCTGAGTGGTCAAAACTGGTCAAATATTGCACCAAATCTGTGTAACAAATGATATCAAACCAAAAATTGCTTCAACAACTTATAAGATATAATTGTGCATGGAAATGTCCATCATACACAAATATCATAATGTTCTAAGCGCTTAAACAGTCTAAACTTTCAAAATTGAAATGGGCGCCTAACCAAAACACAATGTTTATTACAGATTTATGACTAGAAAAATTAGCTGACCATCTCAAATCAATCTTCAGTTTCCCAGCTTTCAGATGATGTATACCACTTCTATGTGGCATCTACTGTTGACCTGCTATCTCCCCCTAAAGATCCCCCGCGCCCCCCCCAAAATGCCGCTTTTTTGACGCTAGGTTTTTGAGGGTTTATTCATTTTACATAGCCTGCCTACTCTGAAATCAAAGCCATGAAAATAATTGGTTTTGCACAAGACCAGTGAGAGCTGAGGTGAGAGATGTGTTGTGAGCGCGCATGTATGTGTATTCTACTTCGTTCCAGGACCAATCTTACAAACTCTTGTGGGTGAAAAAAATCATTGAAACCTAATACTGTATATATAATTCAAATCTGTAAAAAATACATCTATAAGCCAATATCCACTGACACCTCCTTACCCACCTTTTAATCAAATAGCCTTCGTTGTATTCATTGAGGCACCAGAGAATGAACAGAAGTGCATTTACAATAACATATAGCTGGTATGCACAAATTGAATAGATTAACAAAATGACCAATTAAGCTAGTTACCTCAGGAAAATGCACCTTTTTTAGCTTTTTAGTGTCTGGCCCGAGTTTGAGTTTGACACCTCTGCTTTATAGTAATATGAAAATCTTGTGTAGCACATTGCATTACTCGTTGGTCTAATGTGACTTATCAAGTACCAAGTAGCTGATATGAACCTCTGAAGCAGAATAAATAAATAAATAAATAACGGACAATTTCAAGCATGTCCCGACACGAGCAAGGAGTTGTCAGATGATCCTTAATTTGGCATCAGTGAAGCCAAGAGGACCCACTATGTTTACGGTAGAGAACATAACTTAACAACCTGCTTTCAACACTCTCGTTTTAAGCCTTTCTCCCACTGAGTTCCCTTGTTGTTGTTTCAAAGTCAATGACATATAAAGTATGCCCCCTACCTCAGACTGGACTACACCACTGCTTACAAGACACATATAATCATTGAAATGGTGTCCAACATAATAACCAAAAACTGCGTTTTTACTAACTTTTTTAACTCCATTTCATACAAACAGACCATTGTTTTTTTCCCACACCTTACAAATACAATTTGCCAAAAGAAAGTACCTTTCCTAACACATAATGATCATCTAACCAAAAGAAGTTAACACTAATAAATGACAGCTTACTAAACAGTAAAATAAAAAATGGATTTCATTTTCCATTTCTCCCAAGTCGCATAACAAACAAAATCTTTCCTCCTCAGAAGTGCCAATGAATTTACCTGTTTCTCTGAATAATGGTTATGTACCTGCATCTAACTGTGCACAGAAGGATCTTTGACATTTGGATAGATTTTGCATAGCATGGTTCTGAGCTATAATTTTCATGAAAACCCCAGACACCTGAAGCATAATCTGAAACAGGATATGCACCGAATTTCCCTACGGGATAATAAAGTATTTCAATTCAATTCAATTCAATTCAATTCAATTCACAAGGCTGGTATAATTTTGTATAGGTATGGAATCATAGTCCTCCTCAATAGCAATTTTTTAGTGCTATTCAAAAACTTTTTGGGGGTAGGCCTAGATAGCTTATATGGTGTATATTATGTTTGTTGCATAGTTTAATGTCCATTGGTGTGCTGTCCTTGCATTATGTGAGATATGTTCTTTGTAGTTGTATGTTGTTGCACATAACAAAGTCAAATTACGGGGCTGGATTCACGAATCCTTAAGAAAAAAATCTTCTCAAGGGCCATTTTCTTCTTTACTTTAGTCATAAGAAAAAAGTTAAGAAATGATGATATTCGCAAAAAAAAGTTCTTATGTATTTTTTCTAACTTTATGTTTCTTCCCAAGAATAATGTACAACTAAATTAGACTATTGAAATGAAATGTGTTCTTTATTTAAAGCGCTGTATTAACTGCTTTTGAAATGAGGACCATGTAGATTCAACCATTCAATTACGATCTTATTGATGTGGTTGAGTCTACATGGCCCTAATTTCAAAAGCAGTTAATTCAGTTGTCACTTTAAGATAACCCTTTACTTGTCTTATAATTGTTACAGTGAAAATGTTAAAGGGGAATTCCACTCTGGCTCTCTTGTATTTAGAAAAGTTACTTTACTACAGAGTACAGTGAGCTCACAGCCAGCTCTGTATATATTGTCAGGCCCGAGATATAGCCCTAAACTACTGCACATACAATGGACTACACAGAGGTGAAAAAGGGTGCTGTCAGACAGAGCCAGTCAAATGTTGCCACTCCTACCAAACACAAACAAGGAGAGGAGAGGCTGAGAGACTTCTGGGTGCTTGGTCACCTGGCGAGACAGAGTGGGAAGCTGATCAAGAGAGACAATGGAGGGATCAGGAAATTCAAATGACCCACCCATTGTAGTTCTTCAAAATTGAGTGAGGGTAGAGCTGTGCATCATTATTACATATAGCTCTACCAAATTAGGACATTCAGCTGCTGATGTTTCTGAGCAGTGATCGCTTTGGCCAGCTTCATAGAGAGAATTAATCAGTTGTGTTGCTTTGTGGTGGAATTTCCCTTTAAACATTTAAATTAGTATTTAAATGTCTTTAGCTTTACATACCATACCTAATGTTTACCATTTAGAGTATTGTTAAGATTAGCTTGTCACTATGTAGGCCTAGGTTATGGCTCATGTGTATTGAAAATACGCTTGCAAAGTTGACAGTTACACTTAATAGGCCTTTAACCAAAAGACACCAACCAATGTTTTAATATTTCCCTATACTTAAAATTACTTATTTAAGAAAACCAGAAGTTTTAAATAGTTTTTGTTTTCTAGATGTAAGTACTTTGGGTTGCAGCTAGGGAGGAAAATTCACAGACTGCTGAGAGACATAATTGATCCCTACACTTTCATGTTTTATATCCTTCCTAGACCTGCAATCATGTTCCGTGCAGATAGTTAAAAAAAAAGATTAACTGCAAAGGGAAACAAGGAGATCATCACCCTGTCCTGTAGTCCTGCAAATCATGGTTGCTTTGAGATTTTATTCTCCTGCATCTTTTCATATGGTGTTAGGGGGCACTGTGGGTGTGAGCCAATCCTCTGTTAGCTGATTGGTCAGGGATGTTTCAAATGCACTGTGTAGAATCGCAAGGCAGTTCATTACATTTCCAGCAATGGCTGCAGAGTGCATCACAACCAAACAGCAGTTCTTTGAGATTGCAGGATGGCCTAATGTGTTAGGAACAGTTGATGGAACCCATATTGCAATCAAAGTAGGTTTATATGGAATAATCTTATTACATTATAGTTTAGCCCTCTCCTTTGTTATTTTGTAAATGTGGTATAAGCCTGCATGAAAAGTGATATTTGTTTTAGATGAATCTTTATTGACCAAGTATTTATGTGTTATGATATACCAACATTACTGGCAGTATTTCCTTGAAATGCTTTTTTTCCCTTGGGCACCACATGCAGAAGAGATCAACAGGGAAAATTTCTACTCAACAAATGTCATCTGTGATGCAACACTTAGTATTACTGACCTTATGGCAATGTGGCCAGGGAACACCCATGACTCCTTCATACTATTGAACTCAGCCACAGGGGTCAAATTCAACCATGGGGAAATGCTGGATGAATGGTTGGTATCAAACTGTACAGGAATGTGTTGAAGCATTTAACATTTCCACAACTAAAGAAGCCTCTCAATACAGTTACATTACATTATCTTTACACCACAGGTGATAGCAGCTACCCCCTAAGACTGGCTGAAGACATCAATCCTGCACCTAGCAACAGAAGCAGAGGGGCGCTATAGCCGAGCACACTAAAACCTGCAGTGTTGTAGAGAGATGTGCGGGGTCTTGAAATCCCGCTTCAGGTATATTGAACATTCAGGACAATAAGAAAAAGTGCTGCAGTACACACCTGAAAAAACAACAACATGCAAAACGATCACCTTGTCGTTTATACTGCACAACATCTGCATCATGCACAGATAGTATACCGCCTGCCTCTCCCACACATCCCTGACAGCCATGACCCTGAGGCAGACGGAGGCACCGGGGTCCCTGCCCCATGCAACTCTGGAGTCCAAGTGAAGAATGATCTCATAAGAAGGAGGTTCACCTAAATAATCTACATAACACTAACAATCTAATTCCACTGATATAATATTTCCTTTTCTATATGTACATACCTGCCATTATCTAATTGTGAATTCCATCCATGAATGATATATAAATAACACCTATGTCAATGTCAATTTATATATACAACCTACCTATAATGAATATTAAACTCAAAGCATTTGTGTGTACTGACTAGTTATTTAAAAGGAACATAGCTCAGGCTTAATTTTTATCATTGGTTATTTGTATATTTGATAAAAAATCATAACTAAACTAGAATATGTAGATTTTTCTATTTTTCTATTTCACACTTTTCTATTTCTTTGGCTGTCATCAACTTGTCCTTATCCACCTGTAGAAGTTCCCCTTGGACCTTCCTCATCTTTGAGGACTGGAAGAAGGTGTCTCTGAGAATCTGGGAGAGCTACATGTCATCCTGAGTTCTGTTAAACAAAAGCTTCAGTTAAGTTGATTATATGCTACCTAACATTATCTATACATGTTGTTCAATAGAGTAGTTACGTTAGACATAAAGTCTGAGCTTTCCACTGACACGATGAGAGCACACGAGTGCAAAGCGAGCAACCCCAGATCAATTCAGAGGGGAGAAGAGAGATTGTTGTTGGCAGATTGTTGTAACCAATGGGAAATTAAGTGTTAATGGTTTATCACGAGTGGAAAATATCTTGGGACAAAGTCTGTTGACATAGCCAACCTGTTTAAAAACATTTTCAAAAAAGCTAAATTGTAGACTTTAAAGTATAAGGCCAGTGTCATTTTATTTTTCTCTTATTGTTAACATAGCCTACGAAAAGACCATGGTTGGGTGCTACATAGTGGTGGTGGAGGAGCCAATGTCCACCCTACATTGTAAAGCGTTCTGAGTATCTTGAAAAGGGCTATATAAATGCAATGATCATTCATTCAGTCATACAATGCATTTCTCCTACTTACAAGTAATATATACATTTTTATACATTTCTGTATTATTACATTACGTTACATTACATTTAGCTGATGCTTTTATCCAAATCGACTTACAAATTGTGTACAACAAGTCAGCAAGAGGTTACACCTCTGGCGGTTAAGGGTAAGTGGTATTGTTCGTCTAGCAGTGCCAAACGTGAGTGCATATAGTATAGACATAGTAACATAGCAGGTAGTAGTATAGGCATAGTAGCATAGTACATAGCAGTACAGACATAGTAGATAGTAGTATGGATATAAAAGCATAGTAGTAGTATAAACATAGTAGCATAGTGCATAGTAGTATAGACAAAGTAGCATAGTACATAGTAGTATAGACAGTAAAGGTTCATTTTTTTTTATTCAGATTTTGTTTGAACAAGTGTGTTTTTAGTCATAGTTCAAACAACTAGTGGTAATGTATTTGCCAGGCACCCCTTATCCCCTTGGGTCAGTGATCTATATTCCCTATGACCCACATTCAATAAAGAAAAATGAAAAATATTTGCAAAATGTCTAATATTTTAAATAATTATTAATCAATTAATTTAGCTGCATACTACATGCAATATAACCAACCCAAGAAATATATTTTCACAATGCAAGTGTCGAGGGTTGGAAATTGGCCACTATTAAAAGTTTCATGGAAAACAGACACCCCCTTATTTTTTTGAATATTGTCAACTAAACTAGCAATGTTATCCTATTTCTGATAACGATAAATAATGGTAAATAAACAATAAATAATGGCTACACCATCTGGTCAGTAAGTGGCATCATTAGACTGGACAATGAGGGAAGCTTAAAAGCACCCGTTGAGCGCCGGTCATGCGTTTTGCAGAATTAAATGTGCTGACAACACAAATGAATTGTGTCCATTTCCTCATTACTCCACAGGTATGGAAATGCTTTAAAAACAATATAGTTTTGCAGTTATAATTGTGTGAAGTATTGGATAAGCCTTCTGTAAGGGTTGAGAAAGACAGAAATGTTTCAGGAAGAGGTTTGTTCACGTTAGCCGAGAGTAACAAGGTACAGCCTTGTCCCTGCAAACTTAAAAGGCTTGCTGCTGTATTTTCCTTCAACTCTGATTAAAGTAATGGAAATGTGTTTTATGGGTTTTAGCGATATATGTACAACATAACCAGTGATAAACCCAGTAGTTAGAGGTTTTAAATGTTAGTATTGTACATTTTTGAGCACTTGGAAAAATCTGCAATTATTCCAGTCCATGTAATGGCCACGTTCAAGAAGTAAGCGTAACATTTTGAGAGTTTCATGTTCAAGATTCATTATGTAAAATAGCTCTTGGCACAGAATTACATTTGTGTAATTGCAGGATTTGAGTTTAAAAGGTAACTGAATAAAACGTTGATTTTTTTTAATTATAATTTGGTAAAATGTAAAGAGAAATCAGAGAACAGAGAAAAACAGAAAAAGAGTGAAATGTCAATATAGATTTATAATTAATGTATTTGGCGACAGTGTTAAAAGTAAAGATGTGTGTTTTGATACTAGTGAGTGAACGTATATGTGCAGAGTTAGGATTTAAATTGTGAATGTTTATTGGATGAAGGAAATATTTTTGTACTTGAAAAAGAAAGCTACAATGAAATACGGAAACTGCAAAATTAAATGTGCGCCCAAGCTGACAACACAAATTAATAAATTTCCTCATTGCTCCACAGGCTCCATTTAGGGTCTGTGGTAATGGGTTTGCTGCTGGCCCAGGTACCCCTAGGCTTGAGACCGGTAACGCAAGCACTGTTTTGTTGTCGACTTAGTGGCCCGCCTTTCTTTTATTTCATATAATGAACACAAAAGCAAGTGGAACCTTTCGTACAGCAACTGTTCCTCGGGGGACTGATTACATTGCAGAACGCGCCTCTCTACCGGTAAATGATTAGTAAGGTTAGCAGGTAACTGTCCAACTCGTATGCAGAGTGTAATGTTGTATGCATAATTTAAAAGAATGGGATTCAATTGTGAACACAGAAGGTCCCTCTTGACTCAAACAGCAATGCACAGACCATCTTATCTTAAACAATAAGACCAGAAAATCAAATGGCATACTGCTTTGAATTACAGAACTTCATAGTTTTCTTTGAGACTTTATTCACTGCTAACACTACTTAAGGCACTGGAATCAGAACTAGCAAAGCAGAACACTTGTTACCATAGAGACCATGCAAATGGAGGAGCACTGAAGAAGTGAGTGGGCACCAGAGAGAGCACCCCCAACCCATCTCTGGTCTTTTTAATATAAACCAGAACAATGTAAACAAAACATAATGATTGTTGCACGATAACTGGTGACATCTTACATGCCAGACAATGTGAAAATCAGAGCATCTGCTGCACAAGTTGACAGCACATTTGAGTGGCACTTGCATGGTATCGGTGAGCAATTTGGTAACCCGTGTTCCTTTTTGTTTAACATCTGGGCAGCTGACATTATCTCAGTACCAACAACACAGAGCAAACAACACAGAACATAATCACAGTCATGAGATCTGATTACATTGAGATTACAGGGCTGCAAAACACACAGCCATTGAAGTTTGTGTCCTCTTTTATCTTTTCAAATACATTCAACTCATAACGTATCATTTCATAACAATAGAGCACATTGCTCTAGTACCCAAGAAGGAACATGGGTGAATTTCATTATAGCCTACAGCAAATGCCACTTCAACATATGGCAAGTCTTTGCTGTAAAATCAAAGAGATGCCTATGCCTTTTGATAGATGTAAAGTAATACCCTGTAGCAATATGGTAGCTATGTCTCAGACAGTATTTTGCTGGGTCTGCTATTTATTCCCTCAAAATGTACCATACCATAGTTGTACCATATGAATTTACAAATTGGGTTATCCTTCTTTCAAGGACTCCAGTCTTGGATTAATAGGAAATCTTTGGCAAGGAAAGCCGAATAGCTTTTAAAAGAATTTAATAAAAAGCATCAGTGATGAAATTAGCTAATGCCCATTGACATTTTATGCTGAGCATTATTAGAATAACTGGATTCAGTGATCATATTGTCCATGGTTTCTGATGATTCTGCCTTACAGATTGTAATTTATATTTTCTAAGTGAAGGGTTAGTTCTAAGGTCAGGTGTGGCACTGTGTAAGGTTAACTCTCAGGCAAACCATGATGCGCTTATGTTGCATAACAAAAGATGTGATGAATATGTTGAAACTGCTCAACATGGTAGTATTTTGCATCCACTGGCTTCCTGTTTGCTACTGCTGATGTCAATATGTACGTAATGTACATATTGATATTATTTACATATTGACAGCCTTGATACAATGGACTTAAAAGACAGTTGCATTCATTCAGACAGAAACCTTTACTTCTCACAGCAAATTCTTCAATTATGAACATCTCTCTCCTGCCACCCAGGGTGTCTGAAAATGGTTTTTAATCTTATATTCTCTTCACACAGGAGATACAGCGGTGCAAATCATGCTGCTTGTTTTACATCACACATCATATGTCAACTATAATGATGGAGGCCCACGCAGAAAGATTCCAGCTGACACAAAAGCACCAAAGTGAAGCAGGGCAGATTTCACTTTAATGATTCTTTTTTTTTTACATTGCTTGTTTGTTTCTAAGTTACTAAAGTTTCATTCGCCATTAAAATGGCAGCAAGTATGGTAGTTTCATTTCTGGGCTTCTCGATCCATTTGAAGCCTGCACTTTTTGCTGTTGTGTACTGTGAGGTTAGGAATGCTGTTCCTTTCATATAATGCTGGTGCACATGGATTTCAAAACAGTCATGTTTAATTGATGCGACATTATTTATTTAATTTCTTTAAAAGTCTGTGTTTTTTCCCCCTCCCATAAATTACACATATAGCCACGATGCAATCTGCAGCTTCTTGGAAACCAATACCATTTTAATATCCTCAAACCAGATCAAGTCTCACCGTGACTGACGGGTATTGTGAAAATATGTTTGGAAGATTCTTTTGCTCTTTATGTCTGAAATACTGCTTTGCTGAATTATTTATAAGGCTGTTCTATAATGGTCATATGAGTCAGATGTATGGCCATGGCTCTTGTAATTAATTAAGTTCAGAATTTTGGACCCCAAGCCATATTTACTACTTACTGTACCAATGATGTTGTCGATCTGTAGTCCTTTCTCAGTACAACCCATGCTGTTCTTCATGGATACCTGCAGCTCAAGCTAGTTAGCCACAAAACAAATGTAAATAGGGTGATGCTTCAGTCCGTACATGCCCTGAAATAAACATTGAAATCTACTCCACAATGCACCCAAAGAAAAAAAAAAGAAAAAAGAAAGTTTGTTTCCGAGTATAATTAAGCACCTTTACAGTGGCCCATGAACTTTTATGGTGAGAAAAGGACTCTACCCTTCAACAGCATTGTCGATGATTCAGAAATAGGGCTAGGAGTCCAACATTCTGAATGTATCCTTTAAGAGAAAAATCAATGTATGTGTGGTGTGGGGATGGCTGGTTTAAGCAGCCGCACTGCCCTGCCTGGGTCAAGCTAATTAGACCTGGGAGCAGGGATGGCTGAGCACCTGTTGCACATTGAGGTAATCAATGTGCATGGGTTAAATCTGCCATCCCCACACATGAGGAGAGCCTTTGTCATGACAGCAAATTCCATCTGCTCTGGCTTGTAACATCTTGCCACCTCTCTTCACTAAACTGGTCGCATAGTATTAGTTCCCTACATTTATATGGGCAAGTAATTCCAGAATGGGGTTTAAATGACAAGCACAAAACCGCTCAATCCCACAGCGCACCCCATTCATTTTCAGCAATTTGAAAATAGCCATCAACAAAACAAATAGTAAGTACAAAAAGGCTGCAGTGCTGCAACACATGTATTGTAGTGTACTGTAGATGTCTGCAACCCGACCCAGGAAGTATGTTGGCTAGATATCAGAGTTGTGCAGAAAGGCGGTGGTTCATCACAATAAATCTTGTTGTCAGAGACTGTCTCTGACCTACCACCAGGTAGCGTCCATGAGTGAATGAGTGGCTGAGTGAGTGACCACAATTTGCAACTGATAGTAAAAGTAAATTAAAAAGTATTATCTTTAGCATTCTACTACAGTGTGAAGTATGCTATGTCTAGTTTATTATGATCCAAAATGGTGCTGGCATCCTTCGTCAGAATGATGCAAATTAGCAAATTTACATCTTATTGTTACCTGACATTACTAGCAGTCACATTCCGACAGTGTTAAGTTAACAAAGCAACAGCAATGCTGGCATTTCAAACAAAGCAAGTAAAACCAACAGATTCCAACAGAACTTTTTTTTGCTGCTGTTGTTGTTCTTGTAATAGTATTGAGGCCTCATTACAGCACACTTCAGCTGTATGCTCAGCTGACTTTAAGCCATCACATCAGACAACTTGACAACTCTCCCAAAAAGCCCATCCCTCCTTCCAAAACTGATTACAGTTGCTCCCCTCCCTCGCTGAGTGTCCAATTACCAATGCGGAAAAGCATCATATACATCTAATAACAAGCTTTACAGCATGTAAATATTCTCAGTTCCTTACACTGACACTATTCTGTCATTTAATATCCCTATTAACAAGCACCTAGTGGACCATCAATGGCTGAAGCAGCAGGCAGGCTGATATCAGCCCTTTATCAATCAGTTAGCAACAGATTTTCTGCATAGCTTTCATGGGTGGCCTGATCATCTGCCGACTACACAACTACCGTTATCCTTGTGGTAAACACTTGTGGCCACTAGTGGCTATGACACAACAGGTTTGTTTGTATGAATAGGATAGGGGGAGGGGGTTAGGGATGCTGATTTGAAAAGTACAAGAGGAATGGTTGTGGGATGTGTGGCTTTCCTTGGACCTAATGCTTAAATAATTAACCCTCTCAGGTGTACAAGATCGCATGTGAGATAGAATTTGGAGAACTGAACATTCTAATGATGATGTAACAATGGCAACCGATCATTGAAACCTTTGTCATTCTTAAAAAAAAAAAAAGAAAAAAAAAAGAAAAACATACACCTGAAAGGTTGAATAACACCACTAGTTGACAGTTGTCATCTCCCTTATCTGAGGTTGCTTGGCAAAGCTTATTGTAGCTATGATCATTTCATTGTTCCTTCAGAAACAATGGGTTGAGGAAAATAACAGGGATAAAGCAGAATTATCAACAGGTAAGATTATTTGTTTATACAATGTGTGTGTGTGTGTGTGCGTGCGTGCGTGTGTGTGTCTCCTTGTTTTCAGATAAAAACAAGATTTATTATTATTATTTCATTAATTTATTAATGTTTTGTCATTGAGGGAACATATGCCGGACCCCACAAGGTAAAGGAGCCATTTTACAGTAGGGCCAGATTCAGACTTGAGATATGCATGTAGCATGAACTTAATACCAAAATTGCGCTACTCCCCATTCTCAGACATATCCTTGGTATTAAGTGGCTCAATACCAGTTGCACACATTGGATGGGTTTCCTCAAAATGGAGGTGTGTCTCAAGACAGTGATACAGACTCCTGTGAAAAGGTGGAGTAAGTCCAGTGCCATGACCATTTTATTGTCTGATATATTCCATGTTGTTATTTTTTGCATGCGTCCTTATGGAATACAATCATAGGCCTAATAGAATTGAAATGTATTATTTAGGATCAGTGGCCTTGGTCTATATTGATACATGTTCTAATATTGTTCGCTTATTGTGTCTTTCATGATGTGGTCGATATAAAAAAGAAAAAACTATTATTAACATTAAAAATGCACGAGACGTTTACATCACAGCATTCTATTCAAGTTCTGCTGTCAGTCGCTTTCAACTCCAATGGTAGTTAAAGTTGCTGCTACCGACTCCTCCAGGGTGGTGAGCTGGAGAGGCGAGCTTGACACCCATGTGTAAATCTGTCCACCTGAGGCCACTGCCTGTCACTTGCCCAAATTGTCTTTTTCTTTGCATTGTCGGTGCGTAGATATTTTGTACCATAGAGGGCTTCATGGTGCTTGGAGGCCGCTACAACAAGACTCTCCAACAATAGAAAAAGTTTTTTTTTCTGTGTTTTGGACCACGGCTCTTTCTTTCAGTCTTACATTAGACTGATTATGAGCTGCTTTTATCTGATTGCTGGCTGAATGGGAGTGAATGTTAATGAAATAATTTACTGTTATTTTATTAGAACATTACCACATAATTTTTGATCACCTATATTCTACCTTGGCCTGTTATGAGCATCAAACTATGTTCCATGACAAACAGGCCATATCCCATTATAAAATTAATTGAGCAAAAGTTTTAAACATTTTCTGTGCGTTTTTGCCTCATGTCCATGTGAAAACGTCATTTTAGGTCACTGGAAACAGAGCTTTTGGAAAATGTGTTCCAGGGTGGAGATTTTTCCAAACTCCATTTTGCCTGCATTCGTGGGGACAGGTGAAACGGAGCTTTTGGAAAACGTTGACGCCAGGAACGTACGAGCAATGGCGGGCTACTGGTTTGTTTACGTGTTTGGTACTGTTAGGTTTAATTGCATGTTTACAAGGCAGCTTAGTTTACTTCGTCATTACACCACCATGCGGAGGCATATAAATATATTCGCTGTGTGTATTATTAACCCGCTGCTCAAGAATAAGCTCAATACGCATGATCCTAATGTTCTCCTCTGGTGTTTGACAATAAAGTTTTATGACACAATATCAATACTTTGCGTTCTCATGAGGATGGAGAGATTTTATATAACAGTGTTTCTATGGACAGGAATGTTTTTGGAAATGGAAGAAATATCCATATATGTGTGGACGTGGCCTAAGTCTATGGAATATCCCCACAAGGCATGAAAACATGGCTCTGTGTGTGTGTGTGTGTGTGTGTGTGTGTTTACATTTGCAGAGCCTGAAATTAGTTTACAAAACATAAGGTGCTTTCACACATGCAGCCTTTGTATGTAACAGCACTTTTTCATTTAGAAGTCTTGTGTGAATAGGAGCCGATCACTGCACTGTGTGTGTGTCTGACTATCAACCTCTTAAGCCCGACGGCCAGTTGATTAGCATCTGGTGGGCTCATTTCTTAAGCTACTGTGAGTGGTTGTGGTATCATGAAACTAGGGATCTTTCAGAAAGAGTGTTCGCCATCCAATCGCTGAAATGGCCAATTTTTCCAGGAATCTCCAGATATCAAAAGTTATTCATCCAAATCCATATCACAGTATGAACTTTTCTAAAGTGTTCTTCAAGGCCTTGAGGTCTTAAAGGAGCTCTTCACCGAAAAACAATGCTGATTATTTTGCAAATAATCTCCCACAAAACTCTGAACGGTTTTGCAAACATTCATTTAGTTTGAGAGTTAAAGGATAACGGCAGTATTTTTTAACCAATAATATCCCCCACTCTGTCGTTCTGGGATATAATTATGTAGATGAAAAAATTACAATCCCTTGCGCTATTTTTTTTAAATCTACATCATTTCATTGAGCTTTAACACAACACAAGGATTCAGTGTCTTCCGATAACATCACTGGAGGATATTCAAACTCATTAAAGGATATTATTGTTTTTTTTAACCCTATAATTTGGGGTCTAACAGACTGATAGGGACCAATATATTTTTAATTGATCCAGTATTGAGCGAGCTAGTTTCAGCCACAAACCGGGCTGCAATATAATGTTTTGGGTCAACTGCGCACATCAAAGAACATCCATCAAAAGAGCTTGTTTTTGACAGGCTCAGACTGTTATGAGGGGAGTCTGAAGAATCTTGTTGATGATATAAATCCTCTTCTAATCCCAACCAGAGGTCTCTGCTCTGTAATCCAGTGAGGGGCGGGACAGTTGTTGCAGGCAGACAAGAGTGGAGTGGAGCATGGGGTGTAGAGAAGGTTTGTGGTGTTAGAATAGCCTAGTGTTATCTAAAAGATAAAGAAAATGTGTTTGTGCATAATAGTACCAACAAAAACTGGTTCCACACTTTGCTTTTATAGACTTGAGGACACACTGAAGTTGTGGCTAGTTGTACTAGAAATGGATAACATTACAGTGTGCTTGGCATTGGGTCTGCAGTGACCTTTTCGACAGGGATGACTGTCAGCCAAAGCAGAAAAGACAGCCTTTACTTAAACACTTTTTTTTCTCAAGAAATCTAATGTTTGAAGAGTGGAGAGAGATCTGGTGCAGGCAGAATGGAGGTAAGATTATTAGGCATTAGCTGCACTGCCCCTCGCAGGATTACAGAGCGAGAAGTGGATTGATATCATCGATAAGATTCTTTGGAGTCCTCTCATAACAGTCTGAGGCTGTCAGTGCTAAAAACAAGCTCTTTTGATGGACGTTCTTTGATGGGCCCATTTGCCCCAAAACACATTGAAGCCTGGTTAGCAGCAGTTGGCTGAAGCTAGCTCACTCAATACTGGATCAATTCAAATAATCTTGGTCCCTATAAATCTGTTAGACTCCAAATTATAGAAAAATAGGGTTAAAAAATACCAAAGATATCCTTTAATGAGTTTGAATGTCCTCCAGTGGTGTTATCGGAAGACAATGAATCCTTGTGTTGTGTTAAAGGGATTGTTATTTTTTCATCTACATAATTATATCTCCTAACGACAGAGTGGGGGATATTATATCCCCTAACAACAGAGTGGGGGATATTACATCCCCTAACGACAGAGTGGGGGATATTATATCCCCAAACGGCAGTGTTGGGGATATTATGGATTCACCCACCACAGCAGAGCCTATGTGTGAAACGCAATAACTTGAATAGCTTTCATTTGAATCATTTCAAATTTGCTGAGCACATTCATGACCCCTTGAAGAAGAACCTTATTGATTGTGGTGACCCCATGATCTTTCCTCTAGTGCCACAATCACGCTAAACTTTCAATTTTCAAATTAGTGTATCTCCTGATCCATTAGTCATACAGTCATGAAACTAATATCCAGAAATGTGTCTCCTCATGGACAACACATTTACTATAAGGACATATGAGGCCATGGATTTCCCACCATTTTGAATTCATCTTGAAAAAAAAAAGAGTTTCCCCCCTAGCCTGTTCTCACCAAACTTGCTGTGTGGAATCTGGTGACAACATATTTAAAGATGTAATTTAGATAATTGATATGCCAAACCATATGACCAGATCCAATCATATTTCGGAAAAAACGCATGTTAAACAGGAGGTGATGTGGGACTTGTGTCTGATTTGCACCAAACCTGACAAATATATTTGCCTTACAATAGCAAGGAGGCTTAGATCTTTGAGAGGATGTGCCTTCCCAGTATTTGTTTGTGGTGATAAACCAAAGTCATGTAGTTCCAACGTTGAATACCCAAAGCTAAAAAGGTAGCACACACACAGATCTTCAGGACAAAGTTGACTAATCTCAATTTCACTAATTTATTCTGGCCATGTCAGCAAACATGCTAACGTTTCGGCCTAGTGGCCTTTATCAGAACATGGAGGGAAATGGAAGTCATGTAATTTGTATGCAGGAGTTGTCAGGTGATTGGCTTAAAGGGTCACATGGTAATTAACTCCATAGGTCCCATACACATATTTTCTTGACAATATGACAATGACTAAAAACAAGTGAAATGGCAAATACTCTATCATTTAACAGTTCTAACTGAGGTTACCGGTTCTGTGATATGCATTCCATGTTTCCATATTTTGAAACTTGTTCAGAGGAAGCATTTGAAACTAACATCATACTTTAGTCCACCAGGTGTCATTGTGTTGAAATCCAGCACATCTCTCTCTGAGAGAGTAGTTTTGGTAGAGTGGCTGGAGAGCCATGGTTGGCTTCATGTGGATGGGTGAAAAGCTTGACATTAGTGGTAATGTTACAATGACTGCATTTTCCTCATCTTAAGTTTCCTTTTAAGTGAAGCCAAGTGTGATTAGATTTGTGTGGGTTGAAAAGTATGTAGAAGGTTGTCTTTGATTGTTAGTACTCGTCGGAATGATAGGAGAGGGGACATTTGGTGAACTCACACAGTGATGGTTTTACACTAAGGATGTGCCAGTGTTTGTTGATTGTGTCCCCGAGGTTATGGTGACAGTGATGGAAGGTTATTCTTTGCATTTTTTCAGATATGATTTTAGACTTAAGCAACTCAGGTCTTGAGGATGTTAAAACATGGTTGTAGGCTTTGTCTATTATAAATGGATGGTAATTGATTTAATAAATCTACCTTGCATTTGAATTCATCCAGTTTTTACCAATTTCTCCTTTGTCGTAAGAACTGTCCCTTAGGTATGTTTTGTTTCAAGTGGTTTTGGGTGATTGCTGTTATGGTGGAAGAGGGTATTGCGTTCCATAGCAAGGTGTGAAGTTCTGAGTCATCTGGCATGGTGGTGCTATTCTCATGAAACTAAAAACATGAAATACTCCTCAACGGCTTGCCCAATCATGATAATATTTGAAATGTGTTGTTACTTTGTAATATCCTAGTGTTGTGAGATGTAAAACTATATGACCACCATTTACATTTCTCAAAAACAGCCTCCGTTTCCTACTCCTCCTAGGCTGTTCACGTGATTCTCACAAAACCTCATGTGTGGCATGTACTTACCAACATTTTTAAAAGTTGTGAAAAGGCAGTTGGTAGGCCAAACCGTTTGACCAGATTAGGGGCATGGTCAAAAGGTGTCATTGAGGATTCTGGCCCGCTTCGGGGATATACCCGCTGTTGGCCACCGACAGCAAATGTCATATTTCAACAAACATCAGTTTTCATTGCTGTAATTAACTCAACGCAAGGACATATTCAAACTCATTAACTCTCAATAACTGTCAAACTAAATGAATGTGTGAAAAACGGTTTAGAGCTTTGGGATATGTGTGAGATTATGTGCAAAATAAATCAGCATTGTTTTTTCGGTGAAGTGCCCCTTTAAAGGGGAATGTCACCCATTTTAAGAATTCACATATGTTCTTCCTTTGCCCCAGGACAGTTTAGTCAGTATTTGTGAACACACACCACTCTCTCCCAAAGCTAGAAATCATATAGAGAACCCTCCAATCGATGATGTAACTGGGATGTAAATCTGGGGCTGCTCCATTGACAGTGAATTGTGTTCTGACTTTGTGAGGTCATAAAATGTTTGTGTGAGCTCTTACATCCAAATTAAGTTTATATTCTAGCTAGAGATGGGAATAACAGTCATTTGGAGGGCCGTCTATCTGTTGTCATTAATCGATTGAAAATAAGTCAATGCTGAGCAAAAATCGGAAACGCAGTTCTCTATCTCTCTTGAGCTGATCTAGCTTGATGGTCAATGGGCCACACCCGCAACACATTGATCATCCATGATTCATCACATAAAATCATTGGCACAGCGATGCCTGCCCTTACATTCTCAGAGACTCACATTATTCTCAGAGACAACTGGCCCGACTTATCATGCAAAAACAAATAGGCTATCACTTGCACTCACTCATCACTATAGCTTTATTATATCCCCAAACGACAGTGTTTTTATGGATATTATGGATTCATCCCAACCACCGCCGTATAAGTGTGAACACAATAACTCGAATAGCTTTCATTCTAATCTGTTCAAATTTGCAGAGCACATTCAAATTTGTGGTTTAGATTCATGATCCCTAGGGGATTAACTCTTGATTTTGGTTACCCCATGACCTTTCCTCTAGCACCACCATTAGGCTGGACTTTCAATTTTCAAATTAGTTTATCTCCTGCTCCGTTAGTCATACAGTCATGAAGCTGGTATCCAGAGATGCATCTACTCATGCACAACAATCTTGAATTTTTGGAAAAACACTTTTTTCCCTACTCCCCCTACCATGTTTACCTGATTCTCACCAAACTTGCTGTGTGGAATCTGAGGACTAACATCTTCAAATGTGTAATTTAGATAATTGATAGGCCAAAACATATGGCCGCCAGATCCAATCAAATTTCGTAAAAACAAGATTTTTTTCTAATACAAACCCTCATTGAGATAGATGATAGCTTTTTGGCTAATGTTAGCTCATACATTTGAGTACTTACTTGAATCTGAAGTGGTCCCTTGATTCCCTATGATGTGGCCAGGGAATCATCTTATTTCTTAGAATCCTTTTTCAGCTAACAAAGAGGGAATATCTGCACTTGAGCTGATGAACATTGTAAAACGGGTGCCTCTCAGAAATGGGACTGAGTGATCTGAATTAAGAGATTAATTCTGGAGCACACGGTCAATTTAACAATTTCATTGGTGCAAACAGACTAATGTTTCAACAAAGTGTGTCATTCTCAGAGTCAACAAAAGACAAGGCTTGAATGACAAGCTTAGATACTCCCCCCTTTAGGTCACATTCTCTCATTGGTGGGGCATGTACAGCCTTGAATATTATGTTCATTTAAAGGCAGCTTTGAGTTAAAGTAAATTCTGACACAAAAATATTAATTTTTACTGCAATTAAAAGTTGAATATCGGCCCCAAAGATCGACTATCTACTGTATATCAGCCTCTTGATTTACTAATTGGTATCTACTTTATAGCAGCCTCTTGATTTACTAATCGGTATCTACTGTATAGCAGCCTCTTGATGTACTAATCGGTATCTACTGTATAGCAGCCTCTTGATTTACTAATCGGTATCTACTGTATAGCAGCCTCTTGATTTACTAATCGGTATCTACTGTATAGCAGCCTCTTGATTTACTAATCGGTATCTACTGTATAGCAGCCTCTTGATTTACTAATCAGTATCTACTGTATATCAGCCTCTTGATTTACTAATCGGTATCTACTGTATCTACACAAACCCTTATCCCAACCCTGCTTTAGTGGCAGAGGACGCAGGGTGTTGCGCTGTGTATCAACAACAACAAATTAAATTCCAGTTCACAAAGACAATGGTAGAATCGTAATTGATAACAGCATGCGAGAATCATTGGGGATTAATTAAACCACATTTCTGTTATCTTGCAGCACATTAAGTACAGCTAGTCACAAAAAGTACATGCAGCCTGTCCTGATTTTATGTGTCAAAAGATGGATGTAACAGATGATCACTGGGCTCTTGCAGCCACTTTGGTTTAGGCTGGCATAAACCTCCACTCATTCACCAACACCAAGTCACGACAAAAGTTTAATATAAGAAAAACAATGTTTTTGCAAATACCAATTACAAGATCAAAGATTCATTTGTGAAAATGATAGGTTCTTAGAAAATGTAGGCTATAATTTATTTTGTCCCACCGAAATTGGTAGTCAGTCAATAAATACGTATCACATGAGATGTGATCAAAACATTTGAATGAAGTACAAGTCAATCATATTTGCTAACATCTATCATTGGTAGTATTTAAGTAGTTATTGTAAATTGTACATTACTACATTACATTACATTACAGTACATACAGTATATATAGATACATACACTATATAGCTACAGCTATATGTTTAAATTCTTGAAAAATCTATCAAAGTACAGTAGCTGTTATGAAGTAGGATAGTTAAAAATAGGCCATACTCTACAAGTCCTCACAAATTTGTATAAAATGTATTCATTGTTCAGTGTGGGCAGGCTAAGTGAGAGACACTTTTTCTGAGTGGCTGTGCAAAATATATTGAGTCAGGACATTAGGAAGATGAGGAGAGCTAGGCCAAGTGACACCATCTCTGGACTCAAATTGTTAGAGAGGTTGGTTTTGGTATATAGACACATAGAGACCACTCTATGTTTTACTCATACAATCTACACGATTTAACAGAAAGTGTTACCAACAGTTATGTTGCTAGAAAGCATGGAGTGGGGAGAAGACAAGGAATCAGTCACAAGCAGTAAAGGTGTCAAAGCCTTGGAATTTGAAACCATCTTTCATTTGCTCTTACCTTGCCCTCATTTCTTACATAAGTAGAAATATTTAGATTCTGCAATGAGTTACCAGGTGTGAAGTAGTGGTTTGACTTCAGAACATAGAGTAT
>OMKL01056657.1:0-23233 GCA_900302295.1 Parasudis fraserbrunneri | reverse complement strand
GACACTCCTCAAGATCAAAGTCTCTCTCTGCCATACATAGTGAGGGCCAAGTTAATCTTTACATACCATCAGTCTTTTTTTTTTTTTCTTTTCCCTCCCATAACTATTGGTTCCCCTTATTGCCCCCTTTCCCTATAGCTTTCGAATTCTGGGGCTTAGAATTTTGCAGCAAGGCCAGTGTGTCCCTCTTCTCGATTTTCCTTAGCTGTTTCTTCTTCATCCTCTTTATCTTTGTTGTATTCCGGATCTGTGAACCAGACAACATAACAATGAGATAACCACATATTGCGTAGTGAGATTAAGGTCAACTGACCAACAGTGTCCATGCACAATAATGATCATACACAGGGGCTATAGATCTGCTGGCCACAGTCCTCTGGCTACAATTTTTAGGCCATTATAACGAATAACATTTGCATTCACATATACAGTTCACGGCTCTCCTCTGCATTAATACAGACTCCGATCTGTACCACTGTATACCTCTAGGCATCAAAAACAACTTGCAGAAACACATTGCTTGCTTTATAGGCATAGTCCATTGATGCAAAAAGAGACAAGAGCATGAATAACTGAAACATTAGCCTACTCGCCTCTGACAAGATTCCTGCTGTTTTAATTTGCCCACTCTACCAACCACCAGATACAACAGTGCACTGCTATAAAATAGTCCCTTCTTCTGCTTTTTTGCAATGATGCATTAAAGGTCTCATAACTCCTTTTCAATAAGTTAATATAGGTCTCTGAGGTCCCCAAAATATGTCTTTGATGTTTTTTGCTGAAAATACCACTTGACTGGCTGTTTCTGTGTGCACGACACACGCACAACACACGCATGCCACACACACGACACACACACAAACTGGAACAGGAAAAGTCAAAAGAAAATTACGTCCTGTGTCTTTTCCTAACCACTTTTCCTTGACCTCGAAGGAAAACGTCATGACGTCAAGGAAAGATGTAAAGGAGAATTCATACGGACTTAGGAAAAGACAACCGCAGTGCTAAGAGAATCTGAATGCACTTACACTAGCCTACGTAATTATACGACGGTAGATGTTATTGACGTGGGTCTGCCGTGGTGAAACTACAATGTTTCAAAGATATACAACTAAAAGTGCATCTTCCGATACTTCGCCCCATGCCTTCTTACAGTGTTGTTTCATGCAGGCTATATAAAACGTGGACAACCATTAATGTTGCTCTATGATCACCCTGAGTAGGAACTCGTTGGATGTCCTTGATGCCATCTCTATGGACGTTGTTATGCCCCGTTGTCTCTGCTTACCTGTTATGTCCTTCTATGATTTTCCTTATATTGTTTATCATCGCTATTATTATTATTACTGTCATTACTCCCTTGTTGTATTTCCTTTCAAAATTGTTGCCCACTTTATCACCTATTGCACGTCTGGCGTCCTGGTTTGGGGGATCTCATTGAATTGCCTGTCAGAGGTTTCCTCCCAGGTTTTTTCCGTGGGTTTTTCCATATCCTCTCTGGGGGTTTAGCCAGGGGGTGTTGTACCTTTGTGGGCCTGTGAAGCCCATTGAGACATGTAATGTGATTTTGGGCTATATAAATAAATCTGACTTGACTTCACAACCCCCGGTGAAAAATATTACTTCATTACTAAGGTTGGAACTGAAATAAAAAAGGAATATTGGCAACCAGTCACAAAAGTGAAATGAAATGGTTGTCACGTTGAGATTGGTTGCTCACGCTCACCCTCCTGTCCATTCATGGTCATCAACATTAGTATTGCAAGCTATTTAATTGTAACAACATGTTCTGTTATTGACACTGAGGTTGTTAGATGGAGTTGAGCACCCTCTTGTGGGTTGTTTGGGGAAGAGCTATGTGTGCACTTTTTACCACTTCTTGTTATGATCATAATTGTTGTAGAAGTGAGAGTAAAAAGTTATTATTTTCCCAAACAGATCTAAAGTCTCCTGTGTTATTATGTAATTATTAATTAAATCTCAATTTAATGGGCGAAATATCACTCAGCTATAGTATGATTGTATGAAAATAATTGTTACATTCATGCAAGATAGGCATAACATGTTAGGCCTACCAATCTACTGTACATATCATCATCATTTTCTTGAAAGACAGACTTCTGTGTTATGGTCAGAGGTGGAAAGAGCACTGAAAAGTGTTGATTGTTTCTTTACGTGAATAGTCGAATGATGCACTGCTTTAAATGTTGTTGCCACAAGGAATTATGGGGCGGCATTATCTCCTTTCCTTTTTGTGAAGGACGGACCAGTGTACCCTATGCTAAAGGAGATAAGACAGGAAGCATTGAAGCACCTTTGCTTAGCACTTAAGAGAATTCGATCAGCTCTCATCATGGCTGCCACTTAGATAGTTCCGGGTCATTTCACTCCGTTAGGAACCTTCCGAAGCAAAAGAGACTATTTGAATCCAGCCCACGTCTCTGTATTGTCGGGGTGTGGTCAGATCACATTTCATTGACAGCTCCCTCTCAGCTCAAGTGCCATTATCTATTCAATCACCAAAACGTTTTGCTATAAACTACCAAAGCTATCAAATGGACCATACTTGGTTAGAAAGCTTGACTAATCGACTAAATAGCAAACTAGGTTAGACCACCCGGCACCCACATCTGTGTTTTTATTTAGCTATACCTCCCGGAGTATGGCACTAATCGTTTTAGCATTTTCCATTCACATACATGAAACGGTTAGCATTAGCTTTGCTATGCTACACTTTCGAGCTACTTATTTACTCTGGGAGAACCATGCTATTATATAGTGTTACGGGAGGGGGTATGCTAAGGATGGCTCCAGTGCATCATTGAGCCATGATTTCAGGCCCGCCAAAACAATTCTGAACACAAAAATGGTGAAAAATGGTTCAACGGTCTTAACTCCACAATTCAATACTACATTGTTCAGTCTTTTCACGTTTTCAGCAACTATTTTCGAACATGTATAATGTGTTTAGAAACAAATCTCTGAATTTGTTTTACCCAGACTTTAATATCTGATAGACTCAGAATCTTCAAGTGTGGATGCCATCCATGGACTATTTTCATGTTACTGTTGTTTTCAACCTCATGGAGAAGGCTTTTGCATGGGGCCTTCCATATCTGTACGTGTGTTTGGAAACAAAAAAAGGGATCACGTACCACTTGCACAACCTCCGCCTTGCGCTCATTCTCAGCACGCCGCTTCAAGTTCTCTTCTCGTCTCTTCCTCTTTTCCTATTACGGCAGGGATGATGGGGTAAGCAAGGTGCACTAAACACTTTTGTTTTGTAATGGTCAAAGCAATCAACAACACAATGCTTACCTCTTTTGCTCTGGCCTTCTCCTCTTTAAGTTGGAGAGAATACCGTTTTACCAGCTCCTTCTCACGCTTAGCTTCCATCTTTTTCTCCCAAGAGGACCGCAGTGGTTTATCTCTTAACAATGCTGAAAATCTGTAAGGTATGGTAACATTTGGATAGCATGATGAATGGATAAATGACCTTAAAGGGGCAGTTCACCCAAAATAAAAAATAAAAACATATTGTTCCCCTTACCCGGAGTGATATCTATCCATCCAGATCATTTTGGTGTGATTCGCTTAGTTTTGGAGAGATCTGCTGTAGATATCTGCCGTCACTCCAATACAATGGAGCTGAATGGCACTCGACTTTGGGTGCTTAAAGCACCAAAAAAATAAATAAATACATTTGAAAAACTCAAAAGCAATGTCCCTTTCCAGACATCATGACCCCGTTACTCAAAGATAATCCGCAGACTTTGTTGTGGGCAGTTTCATGTAGAACTATTTACCACCAATATGTACCACCATTCATTATGGTTGTAGTTTGGTAGAAAATAGTTCTTACATGAAACTGCTCACAACAAGGTCTGTGTATTATCCTGAGTAACAAGGTCATGATTTCTGGAAAGAGACATTACAAAAAAATTTTTTAGGTACTTTGAGCACAAGCCGAGTGCCATTCAGCTCCATTGTATTGGAGTGACAGCAGATATCTCCAAAACCAAGCGAATCACACCAAAACAATCTGGATGGATAAATAGCACTCCCGGTAACGGAGAATAATTTTTTTTTTTTTAAATTTCGGGTGAACTGCCCCTTTAAGACAGCAATTTGATGAGTGTAACCAATCAGTTGGCACAAGTAGTGCATTGGTTACAGAAAAAGAGGGTAAACTACAAACAGCTTAACACATGACATATGATCACTACCAATCATATTTTTTTCCAGGACCCTATCTTCATGTAACTTGCATCAAATAATAGTACCAACTCTGAATTTCAGTCATGATGAATCAAAGCAGCTAAAAACGTGGGTTAATTAAACTGAACAAATAAAAAGATTGTTAACAACCAGTTACATCCCTGTACACAAGTTAACTCACCTTTGCTTATTGCGGTCCTTCCATACCCGTCCTGATTTTGGTTTCCCCAATGGAATGGCCGTATTTTGCTTCCCACTTGACTCGGAATGACTCCTCTTTTTAGCAGATTTATCCGGACGTTCGGGGGCTGTTTCCATTGGTTTGGGGTGGGAATTGTGCATGCTAAGCAACGCTATGTCCCTGTCTGGAGGTTGAACAACTACATCAGTGTCCTGGGATTCAATGCATGGTGCTGACTCAGTACACTCAGTCACGCATGTCACCGCTGGGACAACAGGGTTGAGTTCTGTCTCTGAATTCTCGCCAGGCAACTCTTGGAGAACAGACTTCCTCGTCCGGCGAGTTGGAGTCTTCCCGACCTGAGAATCAAGGAGCGCGGCTGGAGCACGCACTCTGCGTCCGCTGCGGGTCCGTGTCACTACTGGTGGAGGCAACTCAAGGTCTTGGTTATTTTCGGCCTCCTGTGCCACTTCGGTCTCTTCACTTAGCATAACATCTTCCTCCGTCGACATGTTGTCTTGCTAATCTATAAACACGGTGACTAACAAACAATGATATTTGCCACGTAACTTTATGTACATTTAACACCCTACAAAACCAACATTACCCCCTCATCGGCTCCACGTGTTGTTGCTGGTCCCTGTTCCGTATGTATGAGAACGGGTGGTGACGCGTCACGCCAGCGTCTTTCTTCTTCATCATCCAAATTTTAAGCCGGTTGTTGGCAAACATCAAAATCTGTTACACTGCCACCGACTGGTAAATAGTGGTTTTGCCACAACAAAGTCACCATAATGTCACATGACATGACTTCCGTAACTCTTGATCACCCGGAATGTGTCAGTCTGATGAGCATAATGAGAAGTTAGAGCAGTAGCCAACATTACATAGCGAGATACAGAGGGATATTGCCTTACTTAAAAAAAAATATTTCGTTTAAACGTGACGGCACCCGCCAGTCAAGAATGCCGCTCTTCGAAATTGGAGCCATGCTTTTGCTGCTCCTCGGGAATTCTGTAAGTATTCCTTGATTTTCGTACTGCGAACTCTGCTGTGTGTGACTGCTCTACAGTACCTGCAGACCGATGTCATTCAAAATAAAATCTGTCGCTGTTCATCCTGCTATTAATTCATATACTATATACATATACTATAATTCATATACATATATATGTGTGTGTGTGATACAGTACTCACTTGGGGTTTGTCACACTTATCATTGCGTTGATCAGACTTTCATTGCAAGGTAGTTGCACGAGCCTATTGTCAAGGTAATTGCTATCACCTGATATGCCATCCCTTTGTCATAAAAACCTGAACCTTTGATGTAATGATCATGTGCTCTGCCAGGCCTATTTCATATAGCATAAACTGATGACACAGAATATAGGAAATCAGCCTATTCAGGGGGCTGGATCCAGGCTAACAGGAACTGATTCCACCCAACAAGATGACATGCAATAAGAAATCCAAGGATGGTGTACTATTGCCAAATCTGTTTTAAATTTGTGTTGACCGTCAGCTTGGAGCACCCCACACATTCAGTGTTGACTACAAGAATGACTGCTTCAGGAAAGATGGGGAAGAGTTTCGCTACATATCTGGGAGCATCCATTACAGTAGGATTCCAAGAGTCTACTGGAAAGATCGTCTTCTGAAGATGTATATGGCAGGACTGAATGCCATTCAGACGTATGTTTATCTAATGTGCAGTCTCTGAAAGCTTAAGTTGGAAATCTGTTCAAAGATGTGCTGTGTGTAGACACCCTGGAGTATTAGATCAGTTGATTGCACCCAGGGTTATAATGACTCTTTTTTTTCACAACCATCGTGGAACCATCCCAAACTACAGTTCTATTTGTCCCAAACTGAAGAAGAGCAACCCCAAATCCCAAACATGTGTTGTGTCTGTGTATGAATTAAGCCTATATTCATCTACCATCCTCGGACCATCCCTAGATCTGTTTTGTAATGTCCCAGACACAATTTGTATCATCCCCGGGACATCTGGACACCCTTACTTTCAAGCCCTGATTTTATCATGTTACAACCATGTTACACATGATAAGTGATAAAGGAAACTTGAAGGGTTTAAAGATTGGAGAGTGTATTGGCTGACAGAAAATGTTGCATACTCCTCCCAAGTTTCAAAGACTGCTGCAAGGTTGCATTTTACTGTTTTATTGGCCAGACGTAACATAATAGGTGTACATTGCTGAAGGCATAATCAGAGGAAGATTTATTATGTTAATGCATCCCTGAAAGTATGTAGCAGCAGGCTATATATTGTGATATAAGGAAGTAACAATATGCATTTTTAAGCTGAAATATGCATTGCAATATAAGTTATATTGTGATATGGCAGGATTACAATATTCAAAATCAACATGATTTTTTTTCTGTCAAAGTAGTAAGCCCCTTGCAGTGAGTCTTTCATATGAAGAGAGAAACAAGTAGCCCAAACTTTTCCATTAAAGTAGAGTTTGTTTGATTTGAACATTATATCTAATGTACTATGAACCCATTATCATATTTAAAACCGAGTCATGAGCAAAGCATATCAAGACTCCTGTGCATATTGTTGGTCAGGAAGTATGTATTGTGCTTCATTGCACTTCTTTTTTTTTTTTAAATGGTCACCATTCTCCTTGCAGGTACATTCCTTGGAACTACCATGAGCAGTCCCCAGACCGATACAATTTCAGTGGAGACAGAGATCTGGAGTACTTTCTTCAGCTGGCCCAAGACATCGGTTTACTGGTCATCCTTAGGCCTGGCCCTTACATATGTGGAGAGTGGGACATGGTGAGAGAGGGTGTCTGTGAATGTTAGGTTTCATAGTAACTATTACTGTATGTGTTGCAATATTCAGGGCTTTACAAAGCCCATTGTCACATGTTATCTTGTCAGCTCCTTTCTTGTACTGTGAAGAATATGTGTCATGCCAAAATTCAACTGCTCTTTTAGCTAGCTTCACACTGTGGTGTTACACATTATGCTATACGACAAAACTTGGGCGTGAAGGAAGGTAGTCGCACACTTTTAGCCATGATGCAATAATAATTCATTTAATTAATTGGGTAATTTAATTATTCTTGCATCGTGGCGACGAGTGTGTGACTACCCTCCTTCACGCCACTGTACTTTCATCATGGTCAGCACCCCTCCATCACTGGTGTGTGTTCCTTCTCTCTCCTTTCATACAACAAAACCTGCCCAAAATGGATGAATATTGGTGTCTCTTAGGGTGGTTTACCTGCCTGGCTTCTCAACAAGAAAGACATAGTGCTGCGGTCTTCAGATCCAGGTGTGACATGAGACGAGAGTCAATGTAACCAGGATATCTATACAGACGGTATGGCCTAAGCTGTGTGTCGTAACACCCCGTTAATTGTGTTTCAGATTACATTGCAGCAGTTGACAAGTGGATGGGGAAGTTGCTGCCCATGATAAAACCTTTCCTCTATCAGAACGGTGGTCCTGTTATCACTGTACAGGTAAGTAGAGTTAGTCCCTGGACAGTAATGGGTGGAGTTTTGTGAGTTGGTATTGTTTTTATTGATGTATAAACCTTGTAGTCCCTCATGGATTATAGCTCCTTTATCCTGATATTTCTGGCATTAGATAAAAGGCATGTGTCGATATGAAAATTTCACAGTGTGATTATCTTGGCCAAAATGGATCTCGCTTTTTGGTATTATTTTGGTAATCATTAAAATAAGCGTAAAAGTCTTAAAATAGTTCTAAAACACCCTGCAGTGAAACAAAGCAAAAAAGCAGAACTGTTGTGTGTGTTTCTCTCTCGCCTCATGAGAGTAATATGGGACCACCATGTCTGGAGCAGGAGACGACACAAGAGGTAACTAGATGCAAAACTAGATGCAAAACATGGACACGCAGTGTCATAAGCAAACTCGCGCGGCTAAGAAAGAGTGAGTGAGTGGGGCCCTGTTCAGACTTGGCACGAAAATGCATCTTGGGTGATCCGATTGCAAGTGGATAGCTCTAAATACAGGTGTGATTGCACCCAAAATGCATTGAGGATGCATTGAGATCCGTTTGCTCAGACCACATTCAGAGGTGGTCATACTACATATGACCACATCTGTTGTAGGCCTGTAGTGTGTATGCAAATAGTTCCCTGGCCACATTGAGGGACCACCTAGTCGACTGTGCGTCATCTGCGCACCCATGTCCTGCAACTGCTCTCCATCCTTCATTTTCTCATCTCTAGTTGGTTCTCAAATTGTGTAGGCTGATTTTGTCTCCAATGTCTGAAATTTTCTAAAAGCCCATATGTACATGAGGGCGGTCACTTTTTCCAAAAATCACGTTTGAACGAATCCAAAGTAAAATAGTTTGTTCGAATTAATTAGACAGGCCGTGGTGTATGGTTATTATATCACAGCTGAGAGCCGTTGTTCAGCCCGACGCGAAGCGCTTAGCTGTGACATAATAACCATACACCACAGCCTGAAGTGAGCCATTGCTTTTGTAAAATGGTCACTAGTATGGCAATATGAAAGTTATAGACAAACTCCAATTAAAACATTTTTATTACGAATTTAATATATAATTTAACCACCTGCACATAGTTGCTATGAACCCTCTTTGAAATTTGCTTATTTATTTTTAGCTCTGCTAGCGAGAGAAGTGACAGCCGGTTATAGCAGGGATGCTATCCTTATGACAATTTAGCAGCTGCTAACTTAGTTTAACAAACTCTTAATAAATATCGAGTTGGAGTTGTTCAGAGCGCATTCAGACCAAGCAGCAAATTACCCAAAATTAACTGTTTAGACTTGCTCGCTAACTTTAATGTAACGGTAGCAGCCCAACAAACAAACTTATGAGACAGCTAACGCTAAGTTAGCAACTACTCATTAGGATAGCATTCCTGCATCGCATCTGTTATTATTCCAACCCATTCATAAATCCCTCAGGTATTTTGTATTTTGTTTCAGTTGATCCCTCCTGCAAGCATTTCGCTTATGTTACTGCTTGTCAGCCTTGACGCTGCCAATAATGTTCTACATTTACATGTCACACCAAAGCTCCGACACACATGCAGCAGATACCACTCGTTTGGGTTAGCTAGATTAGTCAATAAAGTGGTTCTCAAGTCTCGTGTTAGGGGCAGCACAGTTGGTCATTAGTGGGGCTTTTTGTTTATGTTTAGCAGGCGATTATTTTTCCGGAGATATGTACCACTCAACCCACTCCTCTGCGCTACCACTGAGGTCTGGCAGGCACTTATTGTTAACACTGCCCTCACTAGCTAACAAGCTTCTTTTCATATGCGGAGTGATACTGAATTCTGCAAAGGAATTAGACGTCATAGGTGTGGTATATGGCTAATATACCACGGCTATGAACCAATCAGATTGCTTGATTTGAGCTACCTGTTTTATAATGTCTTATATTATAATAGTGCTCTCGCAACTCCCCTTTGGCAGCCCCATGCCTTTTCATAATTGCAAGCAATCTAAAAAAAAAATTTTTTTAATCGATTTGGTTTGGATAGTTTGTAGTCACGGGCATGAGAGAGAAAGTCTTAGAGGTGCTTTGCATCTTATAAACAACTAATGAGGACAGAATTGTACTGTATGTTGATGTTTTCAGTTTATTAGATCAAGTAAGCAGTAATCACGGTAGTTACGGTAAAAAAAATTGTGGGGCAATAACCATTCCTGTGTTTTTTTACCAAGATATATAGTAATACCGGTTACCCTCCCATCCCTATTGGATAGGTGGAGAACGAATATGGCAGCTACTTCGCCTGTGACTACAACTACATGCGTCACCTGACCAAGCTGTTCCGCCTCTACCTGGGAGATGAAGTGGTGCTGTTCACCACAGATGGAGCAGGGCTCGGCTACCTCAAGTGTGGCTCCATACAAGGCCTTTATGCCACTGTAGACTTTGGTCCAGGTAGATATCAAGGTCTTTAGAAAAAGAGAAAAAAGGTCTTGACATTGACAGCGTTTCCTTGACAACAATGCGTAAATTCAGCGCCTGCAGGACAGCGCTGGGACCAGGATTCTGAATGAAACGTTTAGAACGCTGGTCCCAGTCAACGCTCCAGCAGTTGTTTACTTCCCCATCTGTGACCAAACTGTTGCATAGACCTTTTCAGTGGAATTAAGTTGCTAGGGAACAGCCCAAGTTTATTTCCTATCAGCTATTGATATCAGCAATAACTGCAACAAGAAATAAACATTCTGTCCACTATTGATAATAGCAAACACTGCAACAGGTAATAAAACATGGGCCCATTTAGAATGTTTATGTTGTCAAGTCTGATACGATCTATAAGAAGCTTGATAGGTATCAGGCTGTTTTTGTTGTTGTTGGGGTTTTTTTGTGGTTTTTTTATTTAATAAAATTTTTTATTTTTTTATTTTTTTATAATTTCTCATCAGGTGCTGGGCAGTCTGATCTCAACATTTTATTTGATTGGCCAGAGGCAGGAAGGAGTGCACTTATACTTCCATATGCAATTCATAATATCTAAAACAGTAGATTCTTCAAAGAAAACAGTGGACTTGAGAGGGAAAAAGACCTACACCTAATGTGCTTGGTGCCCGTAGACTTCCTACTGTATGTCAGACACACAAAGGGTATCAGAAGTTCCCGACAGTTATTTGTGTGCTATGGCGAGTTGGCTGTTGGTCAAGCTCTCTCCAAACTGTGCCCTTCTCACTTGCTCTGTGCAGGCATTTCCCTTGCCTACACTAAAGCGGGTCTAACCCCTCCAGCTAAGAACCTACTCCACCAGGGGAGTGGCCTGTGTAAGTAACAGTGGAAGACATTTGTGTGCCTACATGTCCCTTCATCCGGTTTTACCTGCTGGATGTGTCAGAGAGTTCTCTCTCTCACTCAGTCCTCAGCACAGCGAGTTCCACTCCTTCCCCTAGCTCTTGCTAGTGGGAATCTTGACCTACTTATGGAGACCCATATACCTGCTTGACTGTGCGTCACAGTCGCACATATATATATTTTGGGGTAAGTGGGCCCAGCCTATGATGTCATCAGCGGCTTCTCATGTATACTGTCTCCCCTTGCTTCCCTTATCAGGGTCCTATGGCATGGGTTCAAGCTTTATTTTCTACATCTCCTCTTGGGTTTCCTAAACCTGGGCCCAGCAGGGGGTGTATTTATCATATCTTTGCCTCAGTCCAATAGCTGAAGCAAGATGCAAAGCCCATATGAAATACAACAATGGTTACATTTTCTAACCCTAGTTATATGGATGCGGGCAAATGTAACATGCTTTGCCCATATTCATATAATTAGGGTTAGGGTTAGTAACCCGTTACAAAATGTAACCATCGTCCTACATCTTGGCTTGTGCTATGTTGACTCAAACTTTGTTCACGTCCAAATGCCTCTGTGCTTGCTTTGTGTGTTTTATGTACTAGGTGCAAATATAACTGCTGCATTTGATGCACAAAGACATGCTGAACCGCACGGACCCTTGGTAAGTTTTTCCTTCAATACATTTAATACTTTATGTTGCCACACCATTACATTCTGCCTAACTGGGTTCAAACAAGCTGCGTTGAGTTCTGCGCTTTGCACAGGTACTGGATAACCTGGTGCCTACCATGAAAACCTCCTGTTAAAGCCATTGGTCATGTCTCTAGAGATCAGTGGTTTTAGAGGTTAAAGTTCAAATGATTTTAAACTTCGGGCATGGTGCCCTGCAAGATTTCAAGGCGGTATGCAGTGTTTCTGCTCACATAGCTGTTTACACAGCCACATTGTCCATTGACAACAGTCATCTTGTTCAACACCGTTCCGTGGTTGCGCATCTGATGTGAAAGCCCAGTAAGACATTGAAAGTGTTGCCTCCTGTATTGCAGGTAAACTCTGAATTCTACACTGGCTGGCTTGACCACTGGGGAGGACGCCACTCTGTCGTGGCCACTTCCACTGTGGCAAAATCCCTCAACGAGATCCTCCACCAAGGAGCTAGTGTTAACCTGTGAGTCTTGAGACAGAACCACTGACACACAGACAGACATATAGCCATGGACAGAAAGATGGATATGTAGCTATGTAGGGCTATATTCTGTACCTTATACAGTTTTCAATGTCTGCTTTCCAACCAATAGTTAAATTGGAAGGTTACTGATTAGATACAACCATCAGTGCACAAAACCCATTGGAGTAACAATGACCCAAATGCAACAAGCCCATCTTCTGTTTGACACCCATTAGACACTGCACTGGTTTATTTATGAAATAAAACAAATCATATTGAACTAATATAACAACCCCTCCTCACAGGTACATGTTCATCGGCGGAACAAACTTTGGATACTGGAATGGTGAGTGCCATTTCAAAATATGGTTTGATGATGTGATCTTTTGGAGTAAGCCAGTCATATCCATTTTGCTCCCAGGGTGATTACGTAAACTGTAGTTTGGAAAATTTTGTTTTCTTTTCAAATCCTCAGGTGCCAATACACCATATGCCCCTCAACCCACCAGCTATGACTATGATGCACCTTTAACAGAAGCAGGGGACCTCACAGACAAGTACTTTGCCATTCGAGATGTGATCAAAATGGTATGCAAAATAAAAATGACCCCTGGACTTGCATTTATCATTCACTTCTGATAGCACTGATATTGAGAGAGTGACTGTAACAAGGATCTTGACGTTTCTTGCGTGAAATAGCTATAGATAGAATGTAAAACAATTTAGTGTAAAACAATTAAGTAAATAATTAATATTGTTGTGCTCACATAAAATTGTTCTCTCTGATTACACACATTGTATCTTCCCTCAACAGTACCGTGGGATACCAGAGGGGCCAGTACCCCCAACTACTCCCAAGTATGCATATGGAGCTGTTAAAATGAAGGAGGTTGGTACCCATTCAAAACTGTATCTTCATAATGTCCTGTCCTGTAAGGAGTTACAAAAACTGACTGGTGAGAAACGTGAGAATAATGTCATCATGGCATATTTTAAGATTCATGGTAAAAGGCGACCATCCGTCTTTGCAGCTCCAGACGGTAGCCGATGCCTTAGAGACACTGTCGTTTTCGGGGCCTGTCCAAAGCACGTACCCCATGAGCTTCACTGAAATGAACCAGGTACGTTTTTTGTTGTTTATTTTAACCTTTGATGTAATAAAATGAGATTGACTCCATTTAAGTATTCATGCAAATGTAATGACTGTTTATCGTATATTGTTTATCGAGAGGATAAACTTCAATGAGCCTTGGTCCAAAGTAAATTACTGGCACAGACGGATATAGGACAATAACTTTATTTAAGACTAATGTTTTGAGATGCCTGGGTCTTCATTATAGTCCAAAAGTACTGAGGTGACATCTGCCATTTTAAATACCTGCCTGTAATTACGGACTCCCACAGCATAGGCTGGAAGAAATTGTTATAGTATGATATTGTATTTAAAAACAAAACAAAAAAAACACTTCCTCCTCTCCACCAGGCCTTTGGGTTTATCCTCTACAGGACCAAGCTGCCTATTGACTGCAGTTCACCAACTCCTCTGTCTTCTCCACTGAATGGGGTCCACGACAGAGCATATGTGTCAGTGGATGGGGTGAGTGTGTCGATGTAAACCATCCTGTCACCACAGTATATATTCCCCTTTATACTACACTTCATTCCAACCATGCATTATGATTGGCTGATACACCGTGCAATGAGTGCCAGAATTTCATGATAATGCACTTGTAATCTAGCAATTCTTCATTCATAAAGCAATACTACTCTTTATTTACATTCTCTAAATGTAGTACCTTTTGTTACTGCCAAGTCTTTTGTCAGTAACATTTTTTTTATTTGTATGAAATTGTTAATGATACCGGTATTTGTCATGAATAAAATTGTTCACAAAATTTTTATTTAATAGCAATAATACACTTGAGGTTGTCATACCGTGAAGTTGGTAGCAGAGCAATGCCAAAATCTCACAGTATAGCACTCCCTCATGTGTGTTACTACTCAATTACCACAGACTCATGTAAATATAATTTATTACCGGTGTCGTATTAAATATGGATCAGTGTAAAATATGGATCATTTCCAGATATATAAAACTTTATTTCACATTTTTAAACAACTGCAATACAGAGAAATCACATCAAACTAAATCAAAACATACCCTGGGGTTGATCTTGATAGATAAGCCATTCAAACAGACAAATACGCTGAAATGCAGATAAAGCAGGCTGTAATGTTAAAGCTTGTAGATAATATTTTTCTTAGCTAGCATGGTAACATGGCTAATAGTGAAACTGTTAGTTAGCTAGATTAAATAGAAGTATTATTTTGTTGATTTCCTATCATTTACAATTGTGCTGACAGATCCATATTTCACTGGCAGATCCATATTTCATGCTGATCCATATTTAATACAACACCTGTTAGTTAAAATATGTATTAGTTAACAAATATTCCACAGAATCAAACTCCTACCAAGGGTTTGTGTGTATGTTTTCATTCCAAATCATCTTCCAGGCTGCAATATTAATACCGGCCAAAACAAAGTCAAATTATTTCTGGTTTGATTTAGAAATGTCCCTAATATGGGGTTTGTCATTTCTCCCAAGGTGGCAATGGGGATCCTTGAAAGGGACAAAGCCTTGACCATCAATGTGACAGGGAAGGCTGGGAGTCAGGTGGACGTACTGGTGGAGAACATGGGCCGAGTCAACTATGGAAAATATATCAACGACTTCAAGGTTCTCTTCAGCTGCTATTCAAAGCTGCTCTGTTTAATTTACCACGCATGAGCACTGCCACTGTGATGGCAGACAATCAGTCACTGTGAAGGATGTGAGATCTACATTCCTGAAGAGCTACCAAAAAACGTATTTGTGGTTGTGCAAACACTGGTTGTATAAGCAAAATTCCATAGTGACTCATCATCATCATCATCATCATATTCTGTGAATGATACGAGTTTAAAGGGAAAATCCACCCTAAAATATAATTTACATTGTGCTATTCGGATGATCTTGGACAGTTAAGTCAATATCTATAAACATAGACAACTCCCTAAGCTGTAAATCATTTTGTTGAGCTATTGCACCCAAATTTTATTTAAATGTAGGGTTTACAGCTCTGAATCAGAAAATATACCCATAGCCAAGTACAATTACCATGGGCACTGTTCTAGTGTCCTAGAAGCTGTTCCATTACTCACTATCTATGGAGCACGTCCAGGATTTATCTCTTGATGACATTATCACTAGAGTCCTGTTGCTGTTGTTTAGCTTAAAGGAACATGCCAACATTATGGGAAATGTGCTTAACAAGATCACAGATAAGATCACATAAGATTAGTAGAGAAATATCTGGCTGCACGCTATCCTAGCTTAGCACAATGGCTTTGGGGGGGGAGATTTGGGGGCTAGCCTAGCTTAAAAGGTGTGCTAACTTAAGAGGTGTTAGTTGGCCAATGCTCAGCTAGCCGTACCTCCCCTGCTTCCAGCCATTGTGCTAAGCTAGGATAGCGTGCAGCCAGATCTCTTTCTATTGAACACACAGAGAGGAAATTGATATCTATCTTCTTGTCTGACTCTGGGGAAGACGGTAAGCGCATTTCCCACAATGTTGGCCTGTTCCTTTAAGTAGAGACTAATTCATATTAACAAATTGAAATTGAACTGTACAGTATTATAGAAATAACATATGTTAAATCTATTTTAGGGTGGATTTTCCCTTTAGTTACTCCTGAGTTACATTTGCTGTTTTGCACTGTGAAGGAAAACATCTCACATGGTGTTTTAGATGTTGGGATGACATTGTGGATTATTTTTTTTACCTAGAAATAATGTATATAGTTTATTTGGTTTGTTAGCTCTGTTCTGGCTGTTCAATTAACTAGCTCTGTTCTCCTTATAGGATGTTATGTTTATGTTATGTTGCCACACAGGGCTTGGTGTCTAACCTGACTCTGGGGGCAGACTTGCTCACTGGCTGGGCTGTCTACAGTCTCAGCATCGATGACGCAGTCAGCCAAGGACTTCTTGGGGAAATGGAGCCCTCTGTAACAGACACACCCCAGCCTACCACCCTCTCCCCTCCAACCTTCTATGGGGGCAGCTTTGTCATTCCCGACGGTATTCCAGACCTGCCCCAAGACACTTACATCAAGTTCCCTGACTGGAGGAAGGTATGTGACATGAGACTTTTAATTAGAGTGTGAGCATGCCCGTTCTTGCATTCATGTGTCCTTAATTGCCTGATGTATTCCTATATCCACTCTCTTGAAGCAGACTAGATCTTACCCTGATATCATATCACTAATGCTAACTAGAAAGTTATTTGACCAACTGGCTGGCTAATCTAAACAACAAGAACGAATAGAAGATGAGATGTGAAAGTCAGTGAGGGAGGGGTGTCACAATTGCGTGACGTGTGTGTGTGTGTGTGTGTGTGTGTGTATGTGTGTATGAGTGTGTGTGAGTGTTGCATGGTGCATAAAATAACCAAAGAAAAGAAGGCTCCCAGTAGCCAGCTGGCCTTAGCAGGGAGAGGAAGAGAATGAGCAGAGGAACTGGTCCCTTCTTAAAGGCATCTGTCCAGCCGTGGACCTTGTCAAGTCCATAACTATCTTAAAGGCAAAGAGACAAAGACAAAGAGACAGAATAGAGAAAGAGAGAAGCAGGGGGGGGGAGACAGATCCAAAGCATAAGGTCTGGAGGCCGTTGCACACCAAATCAAACCAATATCCCATAATTGAATGGAAATTTAAAACAAAATGTCTTTGCTTTGTTTTTTTGTATGTGTGTTTTTTGCACCCCACCCCCAGGGGCAGGTTTGGATCAACGGCTTCAACCTGGGACGTTACTGGCCCAGCCGAGGCCCCCAGGTGACCCTTTTTGTGCCTGCCAGCATCCTCAGCACAGCTGCACCCAACAATGTCACTGTCCTAGAGCTGGAGGGGGCTCCCTGTACCTCTGGACCATGCACTGTGGAGTTCACCACCTCCCCCATCCTGAATGCCACTGTCAAGTCTGACTACAAACAGCAGAGGGAGCTGTTTAACAAAGACGATTTACTGTGATAACTCAGTTTATTTTTTTAAAGGTACACTGTAACTTTTTTGATCGTTTGGAATTAGGACCGTGTAGACTCAACCACGGACAATTACATGGAATAAACCTGTGATTTAGTGATTGAGTTATGCGGTCCTCATTCCATATCAAAATCTTACAGAGTATACCTTTAATGCACTTATCTAATGTAAGTGATCAATTTGCACTACTTGTTCATGCACAATCCAAAATGGACACTCTTGTTAACTAGTGTGGCCAATTTTGTAGGTTTGAAGAGGCTGATTTTGGGTAAGCAATTCGTTGAATGTTGTGCCACTTGGCTTATGCAGGGATCTGTTCGGAATTTGACATCACTGATAGACAGCAGAAGTGGCATTCCATTCGGCTTCGCCCCCTGGTTTGAAAGCTACGCTATGATATTTTGCAATAAGAAACATTGGATCAGCTTGAAACATTTTCTGGCATTGATATGTCTGCTTGAAAACATGAATAAAACAAAAAATAACTTTGTTTATTTCCCAGAGAGACACCGCTGTTATCCAGTTTGCTTGATCTAGCTGATCAGCTCCCCAGGAAATTAGATTGTTAGATTCAATAGTGCTTCTAGGAAATGGTGAAATGTATACAATAATTACTTTCTTACGTGACTATCTTAGTTGGGACATCACTGCTGCGGAACGGCCATTGCCCGGGGGGCTAAATATCATATAGTCTCCATAACAAAGTATAGGAGCTTTTGAACCAGGAATGTCACTTCTGCTGTCTTTATCCTAGTAAACAGGCTAAATAATGTCCTCTCAATTATCAAATCAATCATGGGTGTCTCTACCTCAGTGATTCTGCATGAACTGTATGACTTTTTAGTCTATTCAAATCCTTTTCTGGGTTTTGTCTGAAGGGAATTTTGATCTTAAAAGTATTGCCAAAGCCTCACTGTGAATGGGCAATAACACATTGAATTTTGCTGTGAAAACAAAAGTGCTGTTTCCACTCTTAGGCTCTTAGACTCTGCATATCATTCCGCCCTTATATTTATTACTGGTGATAATTATGGTACTCGTCATTGCATCATGTATGATAAGGTTGGTTGGTCTTCTCTGGCTGAGAGATGTGATTAACATTGGTATTTGTTTATTTATAAAGCCCTTATTGGAAAACTACCATCTTACATCACAGCTATACTGGATTGGACCTTTGGACCAAATCTAACTTGCTCAAATGTCCCCGAAGTCCGTTCCGAATTTGGAAAGCTGACTTTTAGTTTTTGTGCTCCAAACACATGGAATGATCTTCAACACACCCTAAAGATTGATACTCTCATAACCGTTGGACAGTTTAGAACCATGATCACAAACCACTCCATTTCAGTGTGTAATTGTTTTAACTAATTATTCTTAATTTGTTTGTCTTGTGTTTTGTCTTCTTTATTTTAATTTGTCTGCGTATCTCGATGTCATTGAAAATGATGTTAAACTCAATTATCTCATCGAGACAGATTTTAATGAATGAAAAGTTTGAGTTTTGTGTGATAAAACTGCCTTTTTTAATCTATGAAATTGAGACTTAACTCTTAATATCTTTTTGGAAATATAGCCTTTAAAATGTGTATTGATATTGCACACACCAGATGATATCATTGTTTTATATCTGAATGTATGGTTGTTTTTTAATGTCAACATTACAATAAAAATCTTGCTCAGCTCACCTGTGTGTGTGTGTGTGTGTGTGTGTGTGTGTGTGTGTGTGAGAGAGAGAGAGAGAGAGAGAGAAATGATCACGATTAATTCATCAATCGAGGCCTTGGACGGAACGTTTGTGTAGTTCTCTGTCTTCCAACATGGCTGCCTTTAACATAGCAACCATTTTTGTACATGGCAATTGAAGAGAAGATGGTTGCTATGTGCAAAATGCTATGTGGTGATATGAGAAATATATCAACAAATACGTAGCTAATAATTTGGTGTCTTCTTATTGGAACTTGTAAACAAGTCGCAGTGGCACAGTAATAAAATGCTTTTCTAATTTCTTGCTCTACCACGTCCAGTCATACTGGAAGAAGGAGAACTAGCTTCACAACATTCCGTGCAAGCCTCTACTAATGTGAATGGAAGTTTCTAAGCGTGAACTGTTGAGGGCAGTATACCAGCGATCCTTCTATTTGTCTGCCGTGTATTTAGAACGTAGAAGAAGAAATGGATTCCCCAAGCGCTAGCTGACGGTGAAGTACCTAACGTTAACGTTCGTTAAGTTATATCAGTGATTACTTGATATAACCATGATAAGGTTAATGTGATATTATACACTGAAATGTAATTTGTTACGTTAATGCCAATCGACCAGATAGTGTTAGCAGCTGCATGATCAACGTTAGCAAATTAGCTTTCGCCAGCTAACATTAACGCTACAGTCATTAACAGTTAACCTTAACAAGAAGACGCACCCAGCTGAACTGGCTAATGTGACTATATTTCATTAACATTGTTATTCCGCAACTAGTTAACTTGACAGTTGTTGAGTATGTAGCTAACAGTTGTACTAACCGTACCTGTAATCTTGCTAACGTTAGCCAGCTAGTTAGCTAACAGCTTTTTGTGACACCCTGCTTGTAAGAGCTCAGTCCATCAAAAGCATTTTTTAGACAATATTGGCAATCTTGGGACGTTAACGTTTATAATATTGACCACAGTTGTATTTTGTTGCTCTCCCACACAGGTTGGAATAATGAAGCGTTTGCATTGAACCCACTACTACAACACATCGGATGGAGTGTGGTGAATTGCAATGCAAAACATGCCATGACATTCCACTTGAGAGGACTAACCTTAGTTAAAATAAACTGAGTGACTGACCTGGGTCTCTCCTTTGTTGCCATACTGGCAAGGCTTCCTCCCACATAGGATGGACGTTTAATGGTTACGTGATTTTTCTCAGGACGAGAGAGTGAAATCAATTCCAACTCTTCTCTGACACACACTCAAGTCAAACTCCTGTAATCTGAATCATGGTGGATAACCGTTACGCCACAGCCCTGGTCATTGGTTCAGTGTTGAGCCTTCTGGCCACTGTGTATCTCTCTGTAGCTGTGGGAACACAGCACTGGTATCAGTACCGTAGCCTGCCAGCCAAGCATGAGGCAAGCAATGCCTCAGAACTCCGTGAAGAGTTCATCAATGGAGATTTTGATGAGAGGGCTTACAGCGATACAATGTTCCGCCTAAATGGCACCCTAGGACTGTGGTGGAGGTGTATCCTGGTGCCAGGCCAGTCGCACTGGTTCAAAGAGCCTGGTAAGAAATTCAGTGACAAAGTAACATCTTCTACAGTTTCTACAATGAATGTTGCGTTGAATGCTGAATGAATGTAATGCCAGTTGGATAGTGATTGCACAGTTCCATCTTAGGAGTGACTCACTAGGTGCCACTCCCAAAGTCAAACAAAAAAAAGCAGCCAACACTATGGCTCCCTACAAATCCATAACATCACCAAAACAATATAGGCTATACAATAAGTTGTGCATTATTTTAATTGATGTGTGCTGCAGAATATTATTGCAGAAGTTATTGATTGCTCCCTTTGGACAGTTCTAACCTTGATAATACATTATATTTGCTTTTCAAGAAACTCAAGACACTTCACAGGAAAGAAAACAATCAAAATAAAGGAACATAGCCACTTCTTGAAAGTCACTTAAGTAATCTCATACTCAGACTCTTGTATTAACATCAAGAGTCTGATGGCAAGCTATCTAAAATCTGAGCAGGATTTTGAATGGTTGCGTGTTTGGCATGCAGGGACATACTGGAAACAACAAACCACCCAGAAACTCTTGCGGATAAAAAATATGAACTGTGAACTGTATGATATGTTTTTTCCACCCTTCCGCACGTCTGTTTGATACTTGTGAGGGGTAGTGGTATATCAATGCACGCTCACGGTCAGATACTTTTATAATCAATTTCGCCACCCCGCTAATTGGTTTGGGATGCCCTTCGGTATGGCGAATGCTTCACAAATGGAGGTGGAGTGAATAGGGTGAGGGTGTGGGATAGGCCTACATTGAGACTGAGACGCTCAATCACTCACTCACTCTGCTGTTAGCAACAAATTTACTTTGATTTGGCTTCTAAGTCAGTGTCTCTCTCTCTGTCTCTCTCTCTCTCTCTCTCTCACTCTCTCTCTCACTCTCTCTCACTCTCTCACACACATACACACGCAGATCCCAAGATGGTGACCCAGTGTGTTAGCTTCACTCTGCAGCAGCAGTTTGCGCCCAAGTACAAAGAACCAGGGAACCACAACAGTGGAGAGGATCTGCTGAGAACCTGTGAGTCTTTGTCTTTTACCCCTACACTGTACTGAGTTTGGCATTTCTACCATGCTGTTACATGAGAGTCAGGTGGTACAGATAAGACATAGTAGCCATAGAGTGGCACTAAGTGGCAGTAATGTGGAAAACAGCTACAAGTGAATCTCAAATGAGGAAGAAGCAGTGTTGTCTTCTGGGTAGAGAACAGGTGGAGTTTTCTGAATTTGCCTCTAATGGCTTGGTAGCTGTGGGAACACTTTGGTTACACTGTGTACATGGGAAGTGCACACTCTAGCTTTAATTTCTTTTGGCCATAGTGCAGCCATTGGCTAACAAAAACAATCAGTACTCGTCAAGTCCACATTGAATCATCAAACTCAGCCACTGACAGTGGAATGGAACATGTTGAGTAGAGTCCTGGGTGCCATTGTTCCATTGAGATTAATGTAGGTGTAGTCCACACCACAGCTTTCCTCCTCTTAGATACTGAGCATTTTGTCCCATTTTATTCCTTGATAAGCATTTATGATTGAGTTGCCTTTCCTTCCTTGATCATCCATTTCTTATCTTGTTGTGATGATGTCAGAAATGGTCGATATTGTGATGTTTTCACTAGAAATGGTCAAAACATCACAGTATTTTTTATTTTTCATTTTTGATGGTAGAATGATATGTGGCGGTATTTGGTTTTTCCAGTGCAAATTACAGCGTGATTTGACATCTTTTGAATGTCTTTTTTAAATAAAATTATCACCCTTGCCCTCTAAAATCCTTTAGTTTAATTAAAGATTAATCTACAAGGTCCTCATCGCTGGCCTGATGGAATGAAGACCATGGAGACACAGCCACAAAATGACATGCTCATGCCACACAATGGTACACGATTGAGTCTACATTAGAGCTGTCAATCTTCCTCTATAATCCCATTTGAATTTCATTCCTTATTATTTTTAATATTCGAATAATATTCCATTTTTAATGCTCAAATTTAGTCAAATTATTAATATTTACTATGTACCTGTACACTGAATACACAGGCTTATACTTCGCCAATGTCACTGTCTGTTATACGTTCTGTCCACTAGAGGGCATCCCAACATTACCAATAAACATTTAGTTTTTGCGAAGTAAATAATTATTAAGCTTAGGCACTTGGGGACCGATTCCGACTTGAGATATTTAAGTGCGTGCAGCGTGATACTATGGTAAATTGCGCTACTCCCCATTCAGACCTCTGACTTATCCTTGGATTTAAGTTTCTCAAGATAGTCATTTTGACTGCGTGATACAGACTACATTCCAAAGGTGGAATACGTCCAGTGCCTCTCATGACCATTTTCCATATTGTCTGGTTTGGTGCTATTATTTACGCATGACATGGAATTCATTTTATCGAAATGTGGGCCTATGATTTAGTATCAGTGGCCTTGGTCTATTTTGATATTTGTTCTAATAGTGTTTGCTTATTGTGTCTTTCA
>OMKL01056592.1:0-10892 GCA_900302295.1 Parasudis fraserbrunneri | reverse complement strand
AATCTTAGTGAATAGAAAATGTAATTACCTATAATCAAGAGTTCCATAAGTAGTTGTTTACATTCCATAGGTGCAAGGGCCCCTCCACCATCAGTGTGCATGTGTGTGTGTGTGTGTGTGTGTGTGTGTGTGTGTGTGTGCGCGCGCATATTTGTGTGTGTGCTGTGTACATCCTGTATATGGATTATAGAATACATATACAGCTGTTTGGATACAATTAAGTTCATTACTCTTCTTTTTTTCTCTCTCTCTCGCTTTCCTAACTGACAGAGGTTCAATGTGGCCATGACCAGAGCCAAGTCCCTGTTGATTGTGGTGGGAAACCCCATCATCCTGAACAAGGACCCCACCTGGGAGAAGTAAGAGACGGTCACCTCTCCGTCTTCTCGCCCCCTGACCAAGTTGCCCGGCTCTTTTCTACTTTAAATTGACCATGCCTTTAACCGAGACTTTATAATTAACCCATACTTACACTATATCCTCTTACCAAGATTGACAGTGAGCCATGTTTGAAAATAATGTACTATCTCCAACCCCTGCATAGGCAGAAACGGCAGGTGAAGTTGGCAGGGCGAGGAGACTGATGGATAACCCGAGTCTACGTGGGGAGAGGTTAAATAAAAGTACAGATCCTCCCCTAAAAAGACATCATGTTATGATGTAGGAGACTTGAGTTATGTTCATTCACATTTCGTCCTTCGTTGATGTGCATTTTCCCTTTCCACGTACTGACGAAACCGAGCGAGGTCCACTGTTGAGTAAGATCACTAGCTGTCAGACTTCGTCTCAGTCCTTCTGTGCTCTCCCGTCTCCAGGTTCATCAGCTACTGTGTGAAGGAGAGGGGCTACACTGGGTTCCACTTCAGTGACGCAGAGGGCGAAGACGATATTGTGACACGACTGGCATCCCTTAAAATCCATGTGGAGTCTGAAAGTTAGTAGCCATGGCGGCTTTGGAACTAGTTGCACTGTTTGGATTGTAGTATAAGAATTGTCTCTGTTTATTGGGAACCCATTAAAGCAACACTCCAACATTTTGGGAAATACACTTATTTGCCTTCTTCCCCAGCGTCAGACGAGAAGATTGATATCAGTTACATCTCTGTGCGTCAGTTTTGGAGGTGTTGGAAGTTGTATTTCTTCACTAGGCTAGCTGCTCCCTACCGCCTCCAGTACTTATGCTAAGCTCGGCTAGCATGCACCTGGACCTCTCTCTGGATCTACTGGACACAGAGATTAAACTGAAATCAATCTTCTTGTCTGGCTCTGGGGAAGATGGCAAATAAGTGTATTTCCCAAAATGTTGTAGTGTCCTTTACACAAGGCTTCTAAGCTTTTATATGAACTGTAAAATGAATCGGAGTGTGACTAAAGCTAACCTTCTTCAGAGTGTGACTAAAGCTAACCTTCTTGTGTTGTTTTCTTATCTCTAAGGTCTCCAGGCAGAGGAGAGTGCCCTCCAGCAGTATGTGTGCCCGGAGTGGAGAAGTGAACAGTAACTCTACACAATCTCACAGACAATCAACACTGGAAAATGAACTGCCTGAAGTTAAGACCTATAAGAAGGCTCATAGGTCATTACTGGAGCATGCTATCTATCTCTATGGACTTCAGTCGCCACATTATTTTCTTTTCATTATTTCTCTACAGCCCTGACATCAGTTGTTGAAACAAATGTATTTTCTGTTCATGAACTTGTAGATGTCTTATTGAAGCAATAATTGCTTAGCTTGGCCCTAGCGGTGATTGTCAACTGATGATGGTACTAATTAAGGAAATGAACTTGTGAATTCTTCCTCAGCACTTTCAAATCCCTGCTGTTCTGAAAAGGCAGTACTGTAAGAGAGACAATGCCATTTTGTAATCAAATAGATTTGATATTGGTTTAAAAGATTAATCATTTTACAGTTTTGTATATCTGCTCACAGTTGGATGAACACTAATGTATACCAGCAGTTCATCCTCTGTAGATTTTGACATTTAGAGTTTTTGTTGGTTATTTCTCTCCATCAGACACCTGTCACATTGAGAGAATCATTTTGTTTACTTTTGTCCTTTTAGTTTCCCTTCAGTGCCATGACAGCGTTGTTAGCATTCCTCATTGAAACCGTGGGACACAGCTAGCTACAAAATCACCACTACCGGTGCCCCATGGTTTCAATGAGGAATGCTAACGATGCAAAGAAGCCATTTTAGGAAAACTGAAGTGTATAAACTTTTCCCCTCAATGTGACGTGTCTGGTGGAGAAATAAAATTCACAACTTAATTTCAAATGTCCAAGTATCTGTTTAAGATTGCCTTCTGGGGCGTTGAATAAGAGTAGCCTAGTCTATTTCTCAGGAATTCACAACCAAAATGTCTTACTACTGTTTGCACTTGACTAGTAAGATTGTGGTTGTTGACAAAACAAGCAATAAACACTTTTGGATTTTTCAGCTGTTTAATACTATGTCGTAATTAAAGGGACACCCCACCCATTTTAAGAAGCCCATCATATTTATCTTAAACTGGGAGTCATATCCGTCCATCCATAAAGCATTTAGGCTGGTGTTTCATTGTTTGATATACTGGAAGTAGAAATCAGCAATTACCATTTCTTAGCAGTGCCAGTGAAGGTCAATGGGGGCCCAAACCACATCACTGAAAAAAATGTAAATAACAAAGGAACATTTAAGCTTCCCTAATGATTAGTGTATACCAACAAAATATTTCTCCGGAAGAGTCAAAGAGATAACCCACGTAGGCAGGTTGGTCTTGTCTCAAAAATAGTTTATTAACATTGTTCCTGATCACTTAAATCAAAACATTCACTACAACACTTTGTTTTACAAAGCATTATTACAATAAGCTTTCATATAAATCTGGATCTTTCAAATACCTCCAGAGAGAGAGAGAGAGAGGTTACACAACACTGAGCAGAAGCTGTTCCCAAAGTAGGTGTCTTGTTTTTGTTTGTTCACATACTGTAGTATATAAACCCATGGTTTAATCATGCATACACTGACATCATAAAGTCAGGTTCTTGATTCAGCGCGTTATTTGCAAACACAACAGCGGTATACATGCTCTTTAGTGATATGTTCTACAGACAATGCTCTGTCACTCTAAATGGAATGCTTTCATCATTACACGGTCTGTGCTTTCAAGCTGTAGAGGCTGTTTTAACTTGTAGGCCTATGTATGGTCAAATGCCCTCCTCTCTACTTTCTCTAGTATTCCTTGGCATTCAACATGGCGGGGCCCTGAAGTATCGTGTCGCATGCCAGAATCACGGAACATGTACTAGCGGACCCACAGCTCGTCACCGATGGAGACGATCTGTTTATTTTTGCCTCCTTAGTGTGCTGCTTGTTGACATTAATCCACAGTTTTTAAAGGTTATATGAGGTAAATGGGAGTATTAATCTGGTGCTTGTTTCTGTGATTGCAAACTTTGCCCCGAAAACACCATTATCACCGATTCCATATAAAAATCTAACTGTGGGAAATGCACCTAGATTTATCACACCAAATTTCTGCATCTTTAAACACAAATGTCCTCCGACTGGATTATTCTCTGTTAAAACCACATATCAGTTGGCCAGTAGAGGGCATAAAGTTGCATTACAAAATGACATTACTATACTGTACATAGAACCAAATCAATATGCCAACAGAGCCGGCCGAAAGCAGGTATTCCTTTGCTGGCATGACGGAATACGAGGAGGTTGCATGCAACACTTAAAATAGCGGTTTTGACAAGACATCTCAAAACTCCACCCGCTTTTTGGACTGACCATGCCACACGACCAATGGACACACAGGTAGATGAGCAACAGAGAGAGAGAGAGACAGTGAAAAGGAATGATGTGAAGAGTGTTCCAAACAGGGGCAGTCACTGGGCCTTTCAAGCATTGTATTTCAAGCCATTATACTTTCAGGTCAATTTTACAATGGAGTATTCCGAGAGGACAAATAGAGCAGAAACGGGGGGCCAGACGGGAGGCTTTGGTGACAGAGTCTCCAGCATGTCTCCCACAGCTACTGAGATACGATACAACTCAGTTCTAAAGACATGACCCTTAAAAATATACAATCCAGGATGACATAAGCACTCCAAACTCAAATGTTTTATGTCGAGGAGTGACAACGATCTAAATAAAAGACAGAGGAATGTATGAATGCCACGAAGTAACCTAATGCATAACAAATCACATACCATTTACTCTTACAGTCACACCCCACTGCTCAGTGTCTGGCAGAGATTAAAAACTTCAAAGGAGGGGGAGGGAGGGGCATCAATTAGTGATAAGACCATATTGTGGATCAAATTGCAAGTATCAGTATGGACCAGGGATGTCTTGGTGGGGGGTTGGGGGGGTGTAGTCATGTGTATGTACTAAGGACAGTAATGTAGAAATAATAACAATTCTTGGTCCGATTTGTTCTGGTATTCAAAGAATCCACCTAAAACTGAGCTATGTGAAACATGACAGAAACATCAGCCTTGATCATATCATCTGGTTGGCATAAAGCAACAGGTAACATCTTCTCTCTGGGGGAAAGGCTGAAGGCACACAGGTTGCCAGGATAGAAAAGGCACTGGGGAGAAAGGAAAAACAAAACAAAAAAACCACAAAAAAAACCACTCCTCACAAACGTGTCTCGAGAAAACATGTCTAGAATGCAGTCGGACTGGAAACATCTATTTCCACAGGCTAGCTATCTCGTCTAACAGGACAGGCCTTTCTGATACTGGGCTGACCTGTCCAACCTACTGACTCCCAAGGGCTCAACGGCAAGTGTGACAGACATGCACAAACACTGGCATTGTCATGTTACCAGAGGATGAAGTAAACTCGCTCAGCCACAAGAGCAAACAAGGGAGGTTTCAGCAGGCCTCGTCTGTCACGCAATTGACTGTTTCAGCTGTGTCATCTCCCTGCCGGTCCCGACAGCCATTGTGCATAGTTCAGTCATAATGGCTTGTGTCTCAACAGGACCAGTAATGATAACCACCCCCCCTCCCCCTGGATCCACTGCAAATTTAGGACTGGTATGAAGGTTTGTACATCCAACCACCATGTCGTACATAGAAAGGGCAGAGCACTCCGCTTTAGCTACACTGAGATTACATTACTGAGGCAGGAGCCAGCTATAGCAAATAAGTCAATGTGGGTGGGTGGACTGAGCTTTTGAGACTGTAATGGGAACTCGGGACGCTTCTCACCAACCGAAATGAGACAAGGAAGCATTTGATGTGGGTGGCCAGATGCACATAAAAGCCTTGGTTATGGCTATAAGCTCAGGTTGTATAACAACACCGTGTAAATGAGCTACAGTACAATGGAGAAGCCTGTGGCTCTCTGGTTAGCAGTCTTGACAAACACGAGCAGTAGATGATGGTGGTGTGTGTGTGTGTGTGTGTGTGTGTGTGTGTGCGTGTGTGTGCGGACAGATCATAAATGGAAAACGTAAAAGGCACTGGCTCTTATGATCAAAAAAAATATCTCCACCTTCTGACCGCTAATGCTAGGCTAACGCATGGAACTGATGACAGAGAGAACAACAGTTTGGACAAGACCTTCCTCAAAACAAAGAGTCAATACAAGCTAAACGGGGGTTGTCGGGGAAGGGCTCGCTTGTCCAAGCTCACGGAGAACAATATTGCATACAAATATGTGCATTTATCATTTACTCCTCAAATGACAAATAAAAGAGATACAAATAGGAAAGAAAATTACATGGAAAGACATATTGTGCCATGGAAACAAACAAACAAACAAAAATTCAACAAGAAGCTTAAAACCCTCCACTTCTAACCGGTGTTATATTACAGACAAAGTCCTTTTCCTGTTTCAGGTATGTGTGTCAGCACCGTCTTTCATTCGTCCGCCTGCCTTGTTGCGTGAAATGTGAGATACAGTACAAAGATGCCATTTGGTAAAGGTCAGTCCTTCTTGCGTAAGTTTCTTTTTTTCTTTTCTTCTTCTTCTACTTCTGATGGTCAGTTGACTTTGTGCTGACAGGCCAGTGGCCAGTGGCCGGCTGCTTACAACAGCAGGCAGCCACTCCTCTTCTTGCGCTTGCGAACCTGCAGCGCTGCCCTAGTGGCCATCTCAAACACCTCTCGCACGCCATCCTTGGTCTTGGCGGAGCACTCCAAGTATCCAAAGGCACTGATCCGGTTGGCCATGTCTCTGCCCTCCTCTGGCTTCACTGGCTCCTACACACACACACACACACACACACACACAATTATATAATACAACCAAAACAATGTGGAGATAACGCGTTGTTTGTTAAGATGTCATCATAAAAATTCAATGAATAGGGGTCTGAAAGTTAATTAAATTCCCCATGTCTCTGTAAAACATGCAAATATTTGTTCACCTTCTATTTGCGCCATTAGTATGGATCCTTAAAAGGCAGGTACCAGGATTGTTAAACCTCTGACCTTACAAAAGGCTGGAAAATAACACTAGCTACACCACCTCTTAACAAAACAAACCCACCATGTTAGCTTGAACATGCTGAGGGAACAATGTCGGTTCGAACATGTAAATCTGAAACACTTAAAACTGATGACTTTGGGCTCCTCTTTGTCAAACAGTTCCTGTTCTGATGAGAAAGAAAAAAGCTGACAGCGGACTCTGAAAAGAGTCAGAGGGGCTTTTGTCAACATATTCCTATTATCGTGACGAGCTGGAGAATGAGTGGTAAATGGCATGTTCTACCGATCTGTGAGAGAAAGTCAGTCAGGCAGGTTTTCTTTCATACTACGGCAGCTAGACATGTTGCAACCATTTCAGGATGCTCCAGACCGCACGCTCCCTCGAGGGAGGCAATTAAGTGACAGGCATTTTACAGAGCCAAGACATACATAGTATTCCTGAAAAACTATTATCGTTTCTAAAAAGATAACACCGGCCTCTCAGTTGTTACCTAAATTATGTTTGTCCAATGCTTACATGACCTGAATTGATTATTTGATTCGATAAATAAAAATAAAAAAGTAAATAAAAATAAATGAATAAATAAAACATTCTTTGGTGCCTCAGACTTGGGCACCTATATATTCTGTGCAGAAGTACCTCAACTATGTGGTTTGCTTACTAATTATATTTCTATATACCTGCAATCCACATCATCCTAATGCTGGTTACAAGGAACTGAACGGTTGTCCGGGGGCTTTCATCATACTGTTTTTTGTTTCTGCTTCCTCATGTGTAAAAGATCCCAGTTATGATATAGTGTAAATTGTCCTCTATTATTATTCCTTATTTATTTATTTCGATGTGTACTACTGTACCTGCTTCATCTTGGCCAGCTCTCTGCGTGTGTGCTCGTCATTCCGCAGGTCTTTCTTGTTCCCCACCAGGATGATGGGGACGTTGGGACAGAAGTGTTTCACCTCAGGCGTCCACTTCTCCGGGATATTTTCTGTTCAGGAAAAGGAGGAGGAGGAAATGTACTGAAATGCTCGAGTGGATTTAAAAAAAAAAAAAAAAGGGATAGAGTTTGGGAGGGGGGTTCAGTGCTCAGAACATTCTTGTGGTACACTGCTCAGCAGTGCCGGAGGCAAAGATGTTTTTAGCTACACAAATCCTACTTCCCATCAAATCCATTAAAGCCCCAATCCGGATTTTTTTTTACCCTGTCAATGTGGAGTATATTCACATACATTCTTGATCTGTGGATGTAAAATACGTTTTTTTGAATACAGGTCTGTTTCACTCCTGTGTGTACAAATAAATAACAAAAGTGCAGTATATATAACAAACATTTTACAGCCGCAGAATACATGAAATATATAAATGCATATGTACCTGTTGTCTATTGCTAGTTCTCGTATATAGAGCTCAGTTAATCAACTAGAGAATGAAAATATGTCCCCATTCCTATTTCTGGTGGTGGGGCTACCAATTTGTAAACACTTGGATCACTGATTGGGCCTTTAAGGCATTTAGCGTTTAACAACTTGCTCAGTTGACATGAACTGCTCTGATGGACTTTTGTCCATCTTTTTGGACTTTTGTCCAAAAAGTTAAAATTAACCCCTTCCTTCCCCTCACAGGTTTGTACTTAGCTATGCAGTTATGCACTGGATTATGGCACTATGATGCGGGTAATACCACCGGTTGTTTACTCTTGAGTTGATCCTATCGCCAGTTTCTGATGTGCACACACTTGTAAGTCGCTTTGGATAAAAGCGTCTGCTAAATGACTAAACTGTAACTGTAACTGTCCCGTGTCGCGACCCTTACCTAAACTGTCAGGGCTGTCAATGGAGAAGCACATGAGGATGACGTCTGTGTCGGGGTAGGAGAGAGGCCTCAACCTGTCATAGTCCTCTTGGCCTGCAGTATCCCACAGTGCCAGCTCCACCTGGGGCACACCAAAGAGGAAGAGGAGAGACAAATAACATGTTTACAACCCTTTCAGGAGAACCCATTTGAGAACTGAAAGTTCCAATGATCATGTCTAGGGCTGGCTCGAACAATTCAAATAAGTTGGTATTCGTTCATTACGTATAGGTATTCGAATCTCAATTCAGTATTCGGAAGCTTTGTTTTTATATTTATATAATAAACGCAAAAGCAAGCAGAACTCTTCTTACCATTACTGGGGGGGACAGGTTAAGAGTGCAGGCTTAGCCATGGTAAAACTTGAAGTTAGCAGTTTAGCTGCTAACTTCTAAATGTCTAAACTTCTAAATGTTCCTGCCTGCAAGCATACTTGAATAAAGAGTCGGATTTGATTGTTGAGAACACGAACTAGACGTGAGCCCCCTCGACCAAAACAAGGCATGGACATGGCAGCAGCAGTGGAATGTTTATTTGGAGAAGAAAACAACCAACATTCACGATAATGACAGAGATGGAGAAATAACATGCACGACACGAGTGCAGCCCAGCAAACCAGAACTTGTATGTCAGAATAAAAATGACCACTGGTAGCCTCCCCCACACTGTCCCGGCAAAGGCCTACATCTCTACAGCGAGATCTGTCCCTTCAGAGAGAAGCAGCAGGTGTGCTTGTGGATAGGATGCACATTTGTCTCCTCCTTGCTCATGACAGACGTGCTCTTATCTTCAGGAGAAGAGTTAACGTTAGGATATATTTTGAACTACAATAACAAACATGTGTAACATTGTGGTTGATTATGAAACGTTAATATCATTGTCTTTGTGTTTTTGAGAGAGTACACAGATACTCATTCGGAAACACCAAGGAGTATTAGAAGTATGTGAAATGGTATACGGCCCTAATCACGTCACAATGGCTACTGGCCATTGAAAGTTATCAAGTGGTAAAACACACTCCTACGCAGAGCTGAACGATGTCCAACTCTCTGCATAAGAGTGTGGTGGCAGAATTCTAAGATAAAATTCTGAGAAAACATTCCAAAAGACTTAAACCTGAAAGGGTTTTAAAACCTGTGTGTCTAAATAACAAAACATAATCCACCAAAGGATCATTGTTTTTTCTAACTCTTGGAAAACAAAGGTGTTCTTATATTACTGAGCAGGCTGATGTCGTCACATTAATATCCTACATTAGGACAAAGTATCTGTGTTCCCATATTATAAGTGCTGAAAGCGCCTGTTTGGAATATGACTACCATTGCCCAGAGGTAAATATGTTCTAAGTAACAAGCTAGAGGCACATATTTTACTGTAGACATCATTACACCGTGGTACCACACTGCTGTTTAGAGTTTCTCCATATTTCCCTGAAGGACGACGAAATAAAATATCAGCCTAGTGAAACAAGGAAGCTAAACAAAGCTGTGCATACCACAAATGGACGTATTCATTCCTGGGAAGGGCTAAATGGTAACATGTGAATCAGTCTGTGCTCGATTGTACATTCCGGAAAACACTATCTCACACGCTTTTGGGAGATTAGAAAAATCTAAGAGTGTCACGAAATGAGCTAAGACAGCCACACGCAATGTTAACTGCACGTATCTGGTTTGTGGGAGCCTATCTTGAAAAAAGAAATTGCTGGGGTATTTTTCTCTCTCTCTCTTCTCCTTGGCCAAAGCCAAGCTCTGGACCAATCATCATGAGCCTCTTTTATGTTGCCAGCGCTCTAGAGAGGAGCATGAGCACTGCTCTTATCTAATCACACCAACCATTAATTAAATTAGGCAAACCAGCTGATTAGAGAGCATCAAGCCAGATACCTTCTGTTCCCAAGGGAGCAGTGAAGGCAGTGCTTCAGTCCTCTTAAGACTCAATAGACAAACTTACTAGCTCTCACAAACAACTTCTCAAAAGTTTGAGGAATCACGATAACCTTTACATGAATGACAAGAGATGACAATAGATCGATGTACGCAGAGCACACAAGCATTATCCAGTGGTCCCAAAATAGAGGCTTGTAGAGGCAGTTCGTCAGGAGGTGGTACTCTGTACTCTTGGCATGAGCCATGAGAGCACTCAAACTCCCTCTGGACCAAAGCTACAGACTTTTGGGAGGAAAAAGGCAGAAATAAAAAAAACAAAAACAAGCTATTTTTAGAAACAGGACAGCCAACTGAAGGTGAGAGAGAGAGAGAGAATTCAAATTTACGAGCCGTGTGCAGAGAACACAAATCTAATCCAGCTGGCTTTGTAATGGGGTAATTCTTCAGGGGGCACAGTCCCCCCCCCCCCCCTCAGAGAGCTCGAAGGGGGCCTTGCTGAGGGAGGTGATACTCCTATCTCCATCTCAGTCACCAACGTCCAAGCCAGTCTCCAGAGATGGATCCCTGAGTTTGCATTTACTGTCCAGAAGACAACAGTTAACCCCTCCTCAGACCCCCCTGGCCACGCCAGAACAGGAAATGAGAGGCGTTTATCGGGCAGGAGGAGAGTCCTTAGGGGAGGTTGTGTGTGTGTGTGTGTGTGTGTGTGGGGGGGGG
>OMKL01056569.1:0-10060 GCA_900302295.1 Parasudis fraserbrunneri | reverse complement strand
GCCGAGGGGCAGACTGCCCGCCAACTGGGCCCAGAGGGTGGCTCTGACGCAGGCCCAGAACCAGACGGAACCCATCAAGATCCCAAAGAAGAGAGGACCCAAGCCCGGGAGCAAAGTAACACACCACACATTCCATCTGCATTAACACAGAGAGACACCTTTTCATTACAGCTTACCTATGCCCATAGTGTCTGGTCCAACAAGAACTGTGTGTGTGTGTGTGTCTCCAGAGAAAGCCCCGGGTGGCTCCTAACCCAGTGCCCACGTCCCCTACGAGCAGCACCCCAGAGCCTGACACCAGCACTGTGCCCCTGGACAACGCTACCATCCCCAATTCTGCACTACAGGCCCCCACAGGTACAGAGCACCTGCAGGCCTGGAGCACCAGAACATCATAATACATGATGTGACTCTGGGTGGCTCAATAAAAAAAAAAAAGTATATTACTATTGAGCTATATGGTATGCATTCTATCACTTCTGGTGTTAGTATTGGTGTAAGTAACCGTGGTAATCTACACAAATGTATGTGTGTGTGCAGAATTTTAACTCAACGTTGTGTTTTTCTACCTTCCAGTATGTGTGTACCTAAACAAGTACGGCAAGGTGGGTCCCCACTTGGACCAGCGGCGGATCCAGCAGCTGCCGGATCACTTTGGGCCAGGCCGGGCCTCCTCAGTGCTGCAGCAGTGTGTCCAGGCCTGCGTCGACTGTGCCCACAACCAGAGCACGGTCTTCTCCTGCCTCAAGTCTGGTCACGGCGGGGAGGTCATCTCAGGTAGGGGGGGCTCTCACAGCTTGACATATAGCAGGATCACATTTCTGCTGCCTGAGCTCCCACTATGACCAAGTATGGGTGCTTAATCGTGATCGCAAGCATTGATATATAGAACTTGGTATCGGTATGAGTTATTTTCTTGACATTGATCAGTTCAGTTTAGTGATTTTTAATTTTTTTTATAGGAAATTGTGGAAGAAAATATATATTTCATAGATTTATAATTTTATAGCCTTGCGTGTTTCCCCTACAATTGTACCAATGAGAACACCAACCTCGCCAAAAAATAAATAAGTAACGCCAAATATCCATTCATTCGGAAATCAATAATAATTTGCGTTTGGGAGCCTCTGCTGCGCTGTTCTGAAACATGAGTCAGCCTCTGTCGTTGCCTGGGAAACTCTCAGTCCTCGCTGGCTACTTCTGTCACCAGCTCTGGAAAAATAAGCAGACCTGGGACTATAGGAAATGGATGGAGTGAGTCCCTATATATAAATTGCTGTAGAGCGAGAGTGAGAGTATGGATGCAGGTAATGAGTAGACCAGAGACATGCTGGCTTTTTTTATCTTCATTGATGCTTCTCGAAATATAAGTACGTTTATGAAATTCCATATTTTCTCGTGGAACCACAATGTTGCTGTATTTGTCCCATGTTTGCACAGTCAATACCATAACCTAACGTTACTATGTGTTCATGATCAGTATCGATATAATGGCTGAACATTACACAATGTTATTGCATGAACTCTATTTAAATAAGCAGATAGCTAGTGAACGTTATCAATGTTGTGATTGTGGAACGAGTGAGTTTGTGCGCCCCGAGATGATTCCCCATAATGCAACTAACAAGTTATTAATGTTACTAGAATCAATAGCTAACGTGAGCATGACGGTGCCCAAAAAGAGAAAAAGCTCTCACGCGGGGGACAAACAACCACATATATTAACGTTTTTCTCTCCGGAGCCAAGCAAAAATACAGAAGGGAGAGGGGCAGAAGTGGGAGAAGTGAGGGCGGCAGATGAGAGAGAAGTAAGAGAGGCGGATTGGGGGGAGCTCGAGCATAAACATTGTTGACACTGGTCCAACTGGAGCTGAACCGTTTTAAAACAGTGGAGCCAAACAGGAACAGGCTGCAAGGAGAGCACTTGAAGGAGCCTGCATGAAGATTTCAATACATCCTGGCCTCCTGTGGCAACATGTCACTACATGGAATTAAACTAGTAGTTTAACTATATTTTGCAGTAGCTTGATAGTTCATCTAAATTTGCACTAAACTCATTTGAGTGGTTTTATGTAGTCATGTGATTGTATTATACTTTTGTTATAATTTTAGATAACATTTCATTATGTGGATTCGATAATTTATTTATTCATTCATTTATTTATTTATTCATTCATTTATTTATTTTACAAAGTTGGTTTGGACTACGTTTTCCCAGTAACTTTAGTTAACCAAAGTATTTCTCTTGAGGGTAGCTTTGCTGTGGTTCAACTTCTTCCCGTATGAAGTAACTGGTAGCTTGTATAGTTATGATTTCAGAGTAGCTTCCCCAACACTGTAGGTTACACAGATTATTTTATGAAATTTGCAGCTTATTGAGTCATCCTCTACTTAAGTCTTGAATATACAGAGCAAACAAAAATGTCTGCGCGTACCTCTTTTCAGTGAGTACCACCAGGCCTGAAAAGATCTCTAGGGGAAACACTGGCCTTTGTAAGTACATTTGTCTTGCAAGTCATAGATTTCAGAATTTCATCATCAAATAATAGGCTAGTATGCACTCGTTGGTATATGTGGGCATTGCTGATAATAAGTACAAAAACTTAAAGGGGAAATCCACCCAAAAACAGAATTTACATTGTGCTATTCCAATTATCTTGGACATTTAAGTCAATATCTATAAACAAAGGCAACTGTCTAAAAAAAAAGAACTGGTCCCTGTTCCTCGCACGTCACTTAAGGTATCCAACGGAGTTTTCCTGTAAACAGCTCCCCTTTGTTTCTATTCACATTCCCACCCAAATAGACACTTTTCTGTTGCTCTATTGTCTACCAGTATTATTGTATTCAGCGGGTATGGTGAAATATAACTTTTAGACACTGAGCTTGGCAGATATTTAAATTAGAATTCAAATAATCTAAATGCATTTATTGAAATGTATGCTCTGATAGGTAGAGTTGATAAATGTAGGCCTACTGTAGGCATATGGATCCAGTAAGTTCCTTCATGAAATAATGCCTTAACTGTGAATTCCAGATAAGCCTATCTTTCAATTAAAAAGTTAATAATCAGGTTAATAAGAATTAACCAAAGAATCTTACCGATTTCTCAATTCATGTTGCCTTCTAAAATCTTTACTGATTAGAATAGTGATTTGCATGGGGCAGACATTTGTGGAAATGAGTTTTTGGATGGGGTAGGATCAAATTTGCCTGAAAGGCGGGACTAGCGATTGGTGATTCAGGGTCTGGATCCAGGCAAGGATCCAATCTAATCCAGTGAATAAACTTTTTTGCAGGTTTTGCAGGAGTTGTTGCTCTGGTAACAGGTTAAGCTAAAACTTAAGCTTGCTTCAAGGAACTGAAAATCCCAGGCTTATGTCAAACTGTCAACAATCTTATCCAGCTTACCCAGTTATCCAGGTATGAGGAATGGGACCCAGGTGCACTCTTACTTAGATGTTAAAAACACCCCCACAATGGGGATGCAACCCACGCGTAGCAGCCTACCTGGCCTTCATCAAGGTGTGGTGACACCAGTTCTACTTTTCCTTTTTAATCATCCTGTACTCTATACAATGCTCACTTAGGGCCCTATTTTCATGAAACTATACGCAAGCGCAGGCGTAAGCTCAGGGCACGGTGGAGAGAATCACGTGCGCCTGTGTGACTCCACTGGCCTTGGCAACGGCATGAAAACGGAGCCCTTAGTCCATCAGTAACCTCTGATAAAGTGTCTGACCTTTCACCTGTTCCCCACTGTTCCTCCCCTCCAGCCTACTTTGACCAGCAGCAGCACACCCTCACCCTGCCCACCGTCAGCAGCGTCACCTACGTCCTGCGCTTCCTGGAGAAACTCTGCCACAACCTCCACTGTGACCCTCTGTTTGGCAGCCAGCCTGTAGCCAGAGGGGCCCTGCACTATGACAGCCACACATACACTACAGGTCAGTCCTACTGCACTATGACAGCCACACATACACTACAGGTCAGTCCTACTGCACTATGACAGACACACACATACACTACAGGTCAGTCCTACTGCACTATGACAGCCACACATACACTACAGGTCAGTCCTACTGCACTATGACACACACAGACTGACTGAATAGGTAGGGCCCCTTATGAAGACAAGATTTTTGTTACTCTTATAGGATGTGTTGTTAAGTGTAATGTTCCTGGGAGCCCGAATGATACTGGGTTTTTGAGGCAGACACTGATATTTGGGAGTAAAAAACTAATTCTGATGTCAATATATCTGCTAATAGCCGCACATATATTTAGCAAGGATCCCTCAAATTTGGTTATCAAAAAGTTGTGACAAAGATAAGTACTGAAGGTGAAATATTTTACAGTTGAACAAACTTTATTATAGTATACATATATATATCACTTATAAATCAAGGCAAAAATAACCTATTTGTACTGCATGGTTTAGCCTAAGTCTACATGGGACTAGCACATATTGGGCATAGCTGTAAAGAGGAGCCCATTTTCAGTCAGATATTTTGAGGTTAAAATGTAGTTTGACTTTGGGGCAATATCTACCCTTTTTGCCGGAGAGCTAGCATGACATGGCTGATATGTATATTAATTCCACAAGATCGGTTTCATATGATATCACTATATTCATGCTAGCTTAAAAAATGTGCCCGAAAAAAATGACTAAACAACCATCTGGATATCGATAACTTACTGATATACCGGTGATAAGCCAATATTGGCCAACTGATATATTGGTCAGACTCTAGTTGTAGCTACAATATCATCAACCTCAGATAAGATATTCTACTCTCTGGATAGAAGCAGAAAATACATGTACTTTGTTTGTGTCATTGTGTCCACACCGTCAACAACAGTGTTGTTCAGTATTCAGTGGTGAGTTTCTTTAAACAAATATTTTTTATTGTCAGCAGCTTGTATCCACTCTTTCTCTCTCTCCCCTTCTCCACTGCTCCCCAGAAAGGAGAGGCTTCGTAGAGGGTCTGACGACAGGTCCTGGCCGAGGCACCAAGAGGTTCCTGCAGGACTCCTACAGCAGCCCCCTGCCCCACAAACTGGCCAAAACCCACCGGCACTCCACTGACGGTATGAGCAGGTTACCGTCTCTTTATATAGCTTAAGGTGGGCTCAAGCCTATAGGACGTCCCAGAAACAATTTTCGAGACGGGGATGAAGTCAGCAGTAGAAACGCAACGTTAGGGGGCCAAGGACTCAATCTGAACATCCCAGAGTCAGTCTTGAGGCTGTCTGGGGTGTCTGGATAAACATGTAGGCTACCCTTACAGTCACAATGTCATTTCAGTCAGTAACAACAAAGATGATGCAATAAGCAACGTGGACCAAGAGCTGGAGGAAAATCTTGCTGAGTTGTGGCCCCTACCAAGATAGTACTGAGAAGGTCAGGAGCTGGGCAGCTATAGCCACAATGCTGACACAAAGCGTTGAGCAGTCATAGCTGCTAGCCACCAGTGGATGAAGTCAGCAGCAGTAACGGTACATTTAAGAGGTCAGAGGTTCATGATCTAAAGTACAAATCTTAAACTGTCATCCTCCAGCCCTTTCCTCTTCCGAAAGTGTGAACTCCTCTAGGACTGTAAACACGGAAATTAGGTGGGCGGAGGGGGAGGGAGATATGGAGATAATCAGTAAATGTGCATTCAGAAGATAATTTTTCAGTCCTGTAGCCTGAGCCCAGCTTTAGCAGAGCTTGTAAGATAAGATAATGGAAACATAACTGAGATGGGAAACAGTAACGATTTGGTTCAAAGACTGGAGCCGATTAAACAAGTCTTCCACTGGTAGCACTCTTAGGTGAGACTCTGAATTCCAAGGTGCACGTTATTATCATTTGCTCAGAAATGGCACTAATGAGAAAATTGCGTTATCTTTGACAAGGGAATGTATTATCATAGGCCTGTTTTTATTCCATTTCAATCAAGTTCATGGAAAATTTGTTTAACCACGATTGTCTTCACATGTGAACATAATCTCAAGGCATACTTCCATTCACTCCACAGCATATCAGTGTGCCTGAGTGTAGAAGCTGACGATCCTTGTTCTAGACCTAAAGGCCCAATCCATGATCCAAATGTAAACGTGTAGCCGCACACAAAAATGGGAAAGAAAATATTTTTATTCTGTAGTTGATTAACTGAGCTCTTGATACAATAGACAACAGATAAATATGAGTTTTAAACTGTATATGCTGTATTTTGGGGCTGTAATAGGTTTGTTTATGCTGGTAAAGTTGTAAACATCTAGCTATATTTTATGATTTATGATGGGGTAAGAAAGAGTTTGGTGCTTCTAAATGTGATCATTGTGGTTGAACCCTTGTCTCTCCAGGTGAGTCGTACATGGAGAACGGTGTCGGAGGCCCAGAGCACTTAAAGAAGAGCCCGCTGTCCCCCGGCTCCATGGTGCAGCCTCTGGGCCTGCGCTCGCCCTCCAAGCTGCTGCACCTCAACTCTGCAGGTAGAGGGAGACACTGAGACATCAAGACATCAGCAACATCCCTCAGTACCCACACAGTCAGACAGAAGCTATTAACTCTACTGCCCGCACCACACCTTTTATTGTCATTTTTGGGAGTATAAATGAGGAAGGATAAATCCACTTCCTGAGAGTATCCATGCTAAGCGTACTCAATAAAACCCAGAAGACAGACGATTTTAAGATTAACTCGAGGGGTATCCAAAGAATTCCTACTCAACCATCAAAAGGTTGGGAATACTGAATCTTTGTCCTGAAAAGACCGTACTGCCGGGGTTTTCAGACATGGCAACTGTCTACCAGGGCTGTCCTCCATGTCTAAAGACATTAGAAGGCCAGTAGACACGGATTTGGTCCATTAATTTGAATAAACGATTAAATCAGAAAATTCTGTGAAATGTAATTTCCCACGTTATAAGTGTATATTAAAGATGGAATCATATTTGTGAATATTATTGTGTTGTCAAAAACATGCTTATTATTTATAAAGAAGTGTGTGTGTGGGGGGGGGGCTTTAACGAATCGACTTGAAGGTGAGCAGCTCTATTGTCTATAAAGAAATGTTTCTGCCGACCAACAGATTTCTGTTTGTTTCTCTGATTTAGCCACATGAGAAGCCTGTTAAGTGACTGTTATTTGTTGATGTCGATGAACCTGGGTTTGTTTTTGTCCCGGGCCTGTAGTAATGTGTGGTGTTCCCTCCGCAGGCTCGGGCAGTTTCCGGGAGAGTCCCAGGCCCAGCGGTCAGGACCCCAACCTGTGGACAGTGGAGGATGTCATGCAATACATCAGAGACATCGACCCTGTATTGGCTCCACACGCTGACCTCTTCAGAAAACACGTATGTAGTAACTCGTACCGTTCTGAAGCTGAAACTTGTTCTTAATGCAGGAAAGACCAAACTTAGGTTGCTTACCAACTCTAGGAATAGGCCACAACATTTCTGATTGACGACTCCCTCACCTTTAAGCCACATGTACAGTACCTGGTGAAAAAGCTGAGGCTAAAATGTAGTTTTTATTCTAGAAATAAGTTCTGTTTTTCTTTGAATATAAGAAAAGCGACTTGTTTACCTGTGTTGGTATGGTGATGTCTTCTACACACACACCTGTGCTCAGTGTCTTCGTATGGTTGACACAGCTCACCATGCTTCCCTGAGGATCAGAACTAACTGTGAACCTCTGACTCACCACTGTGAGTCCTACTCGTGGGTAGGATGGCCGGCTCTGACCACCCCTAGGCTCATACATTGGTACACCTTTATATGTAAGGCAATTCTTGGTCTGCTCCTATCCTACCCATGTGCCTTTATCACACAGAAAAGGCAGTAATTGAAATTGTCAGTAATTGCGTTCTCAGGACCTTTTTATGCTTTCTGTTCCAAATGCCTGGACGGAAATTGGAAAAGGGGCATTTATGTGTTCTGCGCCCTCAGCATGGAATACATTGCAGAATGACTTAAAACTCAACGAATTAATCTTGTTAAATGCTTTTAAATCTAAGTATTATTTACTTAGCAAGAAATAAATGTTTATTGGTAACGTTGGGATGCCTTCTAGTGGACAGAACGTATAACAGACTGACATTGGCGAAGTATATGCCTGTGTATTCAGTGTACAGGTACATAGTAAATATTAATAATTTGACTACATTTGAGCATTAAAAATCGAATATTATTCGAATATTACAAATAATAAGGAATGAAATTCGAATGTGATTACAGAGGAAGATTGACAGCTCTAGCTTGATGTAAAGCTCCTTTAGGTTTAAGCCAACGTGGTCCGGTGTTTTGTTTCACAGAGCATTTAAATGTTCTGATGTTTTGTTGATTGCCTAGATACAATGTAACATTACAACTGGGCTGGTTAGCTAATGTCAGCTATCTTTAAGTAAAGCTTCTTAACATGGTCCAGTGTTCTTTGCAAACTCTATTCTGGCATCATCACAGGCAAAAGTTTACCCTGAAATATTATTTATAGGCAGATTGACATAAAGCAGTTTAGCAGGCAGACAGCCTAGACTATCAGCCTGTTGTTGTTGTTGTTGTTGTTGTTGTTGTTTTTAAATGCTTTTCCCAACCTTCGTGGTTCTTGAAGTAGCAACTGTGGAAGCAGAAACAAGAACCCATCTCAGGACTTTCAGAAGTTCTGAAAGGTTCCTTTGGCAATGGAAAAGAGCCATTGTTTGGCCAAATAGCGAACAGTATAAATACTTACAAACACAACACTGCCTTGCCAGCACATCTTATAACTAAAAGATTTGCTAAAACAAAACCAAAAAAATAACCTTCGTGCATAGAGCTCGGTCCGTGCCGCAAGCTATCCCAGCATGCTCTGAGCAGCGAATTGCTCGCTTCCCATCGAGAATTAATTGAAAGCAGAATTGTCTGTAATGGGCCATGGCTGTGAAGCCCCTCACAACAAGCTCTTCCCCCATGAAGGCAGAAAAGCCAACAAGCTATAGCAACCAGTCTGGTACAGACAGCAAACAAAGTGGAGTTTCTCCAATACTACTCATCATATAAATGTGCTTTTACTCAGAATGCTTCAAATGTTTTTAACAGATGGAATCTGCAACAATAGGCCCAGTTTCTCAACTCCCCACAAACATGAAAACACTGAGAGCAGACTCTGAGTCTGGTCTGCATTTTGTGTTTCCCTCCTCTGGTTGCACTGACAGGAAGTGGAGGCAGAGTGAAACATCTCACTTCCTCCTTATCTCTGGTTATTGTTAGGGCCTCTCTAAATAACTTAAGACACATATTATAAGTAACCGAAAACCAGGTTTTATTTAGAACAAAAGAAAACCATACTCAAAGTGTCAAACAAAAGGGGTTGGAGATCCCAGGCAAACAGAACAAAAGCCACACAATGGGCCATGCGAACCCAGCTCTTCCCCCTAAACTACCAAAAAAAGAGCATAAACTAAACTGAAGCCAAACAAAACCCGAAAACTAGACTACCAATGATCTCCAACCCAAACTAAAGTAACAAAACCCAACATACCAACAAACAAAAAACATGCTGGGGGAAAAACAACTGGGGAGAAAAAGGAAAAGATCCCCAAAAAGGGCTGTGCTGCAGGCTGTCGGGCATGTGTGTGTGTGCGTGCGTGTGTGTGTGTGTGTCTGTCTGCAGTGCTCCTCAGGTGCTCCACCCCCTGGAGGAGAGAGAGTGAGCGTGTGCAGTAATGCTCAAGCTTTCACCTGGCCACGAGTAACAGCTCTACCTTAGTCCAACAACAAGCGACTCTGTGGTTAATGTGGATAACTTGAGCCCTCAGCTTTCAATTACAAATTGCGTTCTCCTGGGTTATATGATCGTTTTCAACCTGTATAGTAACCAAGACTTTTCTCTCAAATCTGTCTCCCCTGTCTGTTACAGGAGATTGACGGCAAAGCCCTCCTGTTGCTGCGCAGTGACATGATGATGAAATACATGGGCTTGAAGCTTGGCCCCGCCCTCAAGCTCACCTTCCATATCGACAAGCTCAAGCGCCCTTGATGAGTTCATCAACCGACCCCCACCCTGCTCCCCCAGGACTCTTCCCCACCCACCCAATC
>OMKL01056552.1:3316-31851 GCA_900302295.1 Parasudis fraserbrunneri | reverse complement strand
GGGATGTACCACTGTAGTACTAGGGATGCACTACAGTAGAACTAGGGATGCACTACAGTAGTACCAGGGATGTACCACAGTAGTACTAGGGATGCACTACAGTAGTACCAGGGATATACTACAGTAGTACCAGGGATGTACCACAGTAGTACCAGGGATGTACCACAGTAGTACCAGGGATATACCACAGTAGTACCAGGGATGTACCACAGTAGTACTAGGGATGTACCACAGTAGTACCAGGGATGTACCACAGTAGTACCAGGGATGTACCACAGTAGTACCAGGGATATACCACAGTAGTACTAGGGATGCACTACAGTAGTACTAGGGATGTACCACAGTAGTACTAGGGATGCACTATAGTAGTACTAGGGATGCACTGCTATACTAAAACCTGATACCAAGAGCTACCTGTAACATGGCAGAAATCACACCTATAGAAGGATGTTAGATCTCTCTAGGAGAAAAATGGATGATTACATGTTTTGTCCAGTGACCCCAAAATAATTGGCTCAGTCTGTACTGTTAAGTAACATTAATGGATCGGATTGGATCGGATCAGTACACTTTACTGGCTGACACTTTAAAATGTAGGACTCCGAAACGGTATCAGTGGTGAAAAGGTGGTATTGGTGCATCCCTAACCAGTGCTTATGTCATGTGGGGACCCATCAGGAACGGGTCCACCACCCATCCCTGGCCCTAACTCATAGTTCAACAAACATGCAAAGCACCCGCTTAGTAAAATGCTAAATGATGATCTTAATTCCTCCTTTTTTCCCTTCCCTTGTGACCCTTGTGTATTGCCTTTGGTCTTTAAAGGTGCATACCCATCCGTCGCGGAAGGGGCACTGCCCCAGAGCTCTGGCAGTGCCAGCAGACGTCCCCGCTGATGCCCCCGTGCCCAGGCACACGATGCAGCTGTTCGCTGTGCTCTGCATCCACACCAGTCACTACGTTTCCTTTGTAAAATACGGCCCCGACCCTCGTTCCTGGCTCTTCTTTGACAGCATGGCAGATAGAAGTGGTGAGATAGACTTCAGCTTCACGTTTTTATCTTATACATTTATTTATTTATTTGAGCTTAGGCATTATCACTGTGTGCCAAAATATGTGTATTCTAGACCTGAGCTAGCAGTCAGTATTTCTATGCTGAAGTGTATTGAACCACCAAACAGGTCATTTCACTCCTGACATGGATTCACAGTCGTGTTCGTGCAAGTGCTGATTTGTTTTGACATTCGCAGTGAAGTGGTTGCTTATCTATGACTTATTTTCTGAATATGATTGTGAGATAACATTGTACCCTGATGTGTGTGTGACTGGTTCTTATCTTGACAAGGTCTGACATCTAGTGACTTCCCCCCACCCCCTTACCCAGGTGATGACCAAAGCGGATACAACATTCCAGAGATCAAGGCTTGTCCCGAGCTGGGGGACTTCCTGTCCCAGTCAGAAGAGGAGCTGGCGCGGGCGAACCCCTCCCAAGCTGGCGAGCTTGTGCGCAGGCTATTGTGTGACTCCTACATGTGTTTATACCAGAGCACTGTAATGTAGTCAATGGTGTACACAGCTGTACTAAATATACCTGCATTATTCGCAGGGCTTGATGTATGCCACCTATCAGACAAATCCTTCATTGACTTACAGTATAGGATGGTGGGGTCACGGTACATCAACTTCCTAGCCACAATATACCCACCTACTCAACTACCACTATACTACTGCCAGGAACACATCCCAGCCACTGTACAAATAAAGCCAGCACAAGTCTGATATGCTCGGTTGAGGACACTGCGTTTCCATAACACTGCCATAATAACCTTGGCGTCGGTGTCTCCATGGCATCAGTGCAACATCATGGCAAGATGCTTTGTGTTTTGTTGATGGTTAGCTGGAAACCGAAGGACTTTAAATAGATACTTTAATGATTACAGAAAAAAAACCAATCAACAACACCATTATCAAGGTCTGGTCATAGCAGACTTTGACATTGACTTCAGTCAAAAATAAGTTGAGAAGTGAGGTGAGGGAGCACAGGGTAGTTATATTGGGCAGAATATAATTTCTTTCATGCTCTGTATAATTGCAAACATGTTCCCTTGGTAGTTCCTTGTGGTTGTTTGCACATTTCCTTGGGATTATTTATACTTAAGATTTATGAGGAAAGTGTCTCCTCCATGATTTTATAGCTTCTTGCTGAATGTCATTTGTTGTTGAAATTGTCTACTCTTTTTGTTGCCTTTAATTTATCTAATAAACGGCAGTGAAAATTCACCCTAAAACAATTATTCACATCATGTATTTGAACCTGGGTAATCAAGTCTAGGTTTCGTTAGTCTCTCTCAAACTAGGAATGTGAGAACATTAAAAGTGCACTCTTTCATTTTCAGTTGTTTGGAAAGAGGAATTCAACCATCTACTGAACTGAAAGAATATTGCTTCTTTAGCAAGCTAAATCACAAAGTTGGGCCAAGTTGGGTTGACCAAGAGAAAACCCTGCCAGCATTGATGCATGAAACGGTGAAATTGCCCATGCAAACTCTTCTGGTTCGGTATGACCAGTGCTGCAAAATCAGTAAAAGGCTATAGTATCATTCCTAGAGCATAAAACGTGTATGACACAAATGTAAAACGAACGTTATCTTACTTGAACAAATTTTGTTGCAATTTTCTCCATGTTTAAACATTAAGTGCTGGGGCCAATTTTTGCAGGACTCTCCAGATGTCCAAATTGGTTTTCATTATATTGTCTGAAATCTCGCCTAGGGCACCAAATGTAATAGAGCCAGCCCAGGGTGGGGTATTAGTCCTGGTTGTTGCATTAGCAACTCCTACTGGTTGGTCAGTGGGAGAGGGGATCTGGGGGAGATGACGTGACCCTCCGTGTGTGTTATGCACTCCCAGTTAAACTCCTAGTTAGACTCCACATGTATCGGAGGTATGGGATATGGCAAGCCAAATACGTCACTTTTCAAACGTGTTTTTGTTAAAAAATTAAAATAAAAAAATTAAAAACAGCATAAAAAGCGGCGTCCTGACAGTTTGTACAGCGCTTTTTTCATCAGTTTACAAGCATAAAAAAACACTGCTCTATAAGCTCAGGGAACTACGCATTTTATGCTGCCCAGTGTCACCAAGGATGGTGTAAAAATGGTTGTCTTAAATGATAATGATTTTAACTGTAATCACCCAATCAGTAAAGAAGTAGTAAGACCACACTAATCAAGCGCTTATCTCCTTTGCTGCAAAACAATTGCACCCATTGGCATCTAGAGGATGCCCAAATGTCAACTACTGAAGGGCCATGTTCATATGATCATTCAATAAAGATACTTACATTTACTGTCTATCTCGAGATATTTAACTACAATGAAACATGTGAGTGAATAGGGAGTCTATTAGAAAATGGAGTGTAATAGAAAATGATGTGTCAGCCTATCTTCACTTGCAAAAGACATCTAATCACACAACAGGCGATCAACCACAAGACTATTGTGAACCTGTAGGAAAGATATGTGATCCCACTTCTTCACTTTCAGTGGACAATGTTGATTTGTGACAGAGAGCTATGGTTTTGGATCATTGCAAGGCCAGGAACTAGCATGTTGTGATATCATTATACATCATATGTTTATCACAGCAACATTTCTCACCTGTCACGACAGCCTAAAAAATTGCAGTCACACAGATTTTACATATATGTGTACAGGATATTTTTGTTTTCTAAGGCTACCTCTTAATGACATAGGCTAGCCTACAACTTGTCAAGTCAGAAACTTACTAACAGCCTACAAACCCATGAGAACAAAGAGAGAAACACAGTGTCACAGAAATGTTTGTCCAGCAAAACCACAATCTGCAGTGGAGTACCATTCACCATAATAAATACGCTGGAGTAGCCTATCCTTGATAAAAAAGGGCAGCTAATGTGTCCAAAGATGTACTACATAATTTTATCAATGCACATTTTATCAGACATATGAAATTTGATATAACTAGCCTACACCTTGATATCAATTGAATTCTGAATATGTTGTCACAGCTACTACTAAATCAATGTTTTTTTTATACGGTAGGCTATATCTTAATGTGATGTAAGTTTTCTAACTAGTAGCCTGTGCTGACAGCAGTCCTGATGTAATTGATTTCTGTCGACTAACTGCTTCAACATCCTTTGTGACTTTAGTGATGTGTCCTATCCATTCATATATCACCTTGATGTGGCTCCCTGGAATTCATCACATATAAGAGGATTAAAAATGATATTATGTTGCTGTAATGTGTGCATCATACTTAACAGCTGAAAAAACTAGTGTTATTTGCCTCAGTTGTGTTGACCTCGGTTAAGAGCACAATTCAAGCCACTGATGCCAGTCTCTGTCCCGCTCAACTCAAAAGGGAGAGTAAAAGGTGGGCTGTGGTTGTGCAAAGTATCAATTTGAACATTAAAAGAGTGAATATTCGCTTTAAGATAAAGAATTGCATTGTGGAATAGATGTTTATATTTTTATATTATATAGAATTATATAGATTTCATTGTAGAAATAAAAACACAGAGACACAGCTTTTATCAGCGTTTTTTTTTCTTTTTTAAGTTGCAACTTCTAGGACCTGAACCATATATGTGTATGGAAAGCAAAAAGTTCTGGGCTTAAGCCAACATATTCTCTAACGCCACCTGATGCTTTTTAAACGCCACCAGATGCTTTTAAAACACCACCAGACTCTTTAAAGCGTCAGACGACGTCACGTGTTTTAAATGCCAGGCGGCGCCAGAGGACATGCTTTTACCTTGTAAAATGCCATCACAACGCCATCAAAAGCACCACTGTGGACCAGACTTTTTTGAACCTCATGGCTTTCCATACAGAAGAGACATGTGGTAGTTTCTATGGGTAGTTTATCTAACCTCGTTGTACACCCTAACCAGACTGACAGAGGGTAGCGCAACAACCAGGAGTTGTTGGTTGGCTTAATGACTAAATTGGGGGGGAAATGGGAGAGAGAGAGAGAGAGAGAAAACCCCCCCCCAAAAAAAACAGTAACAATACATATGACAAAATGTGAAAAATGTAGCTATGGGTTATAATCAGTAGGCCTATATTGTGACTTTGGTATTACTATTGGAAAATGATAACCCATTAGCCTTCCCATGATATTATAAGAACATCAAAGTCGAGAACCACCTTGCAGGCTAAACCTGTGTTTACACCCCCATTTAAAAAATGACACTAAGCGTTACAGTCATACACTTTTTCCATGGCAATCAACTCGTACTTGGTAAGCAGCATGAAAAGCTTGGTTTGATGTGTTTAATCTGTTACTATCACAGAGGCTTGGTAATTCTATGGACTACTATGCCCTCTTGTGGTGAGAATCAGTTAGACCTGATTTAGCGGATTTCACTCAGACCCATCGTAACATGTGGGTTGGGTAGGTAGGTTCTGAGAGTGTCCATATTAAGTGTCCATGATGATGTGGCTTAGTGCCATCAACTCATGCTAGTGTGTGCATCCAACACTGGATGGCACATGCGTAGAAGCTGGTCCAAGGGGGAAAAGGGCATTTTTCTATCACAAAATTGTTCTTTCTGACCAAATTAACCATTCATCCATAATTTACCAGAGACTTCAAATATCAAAGAAAAACAATTATATGTATGACTGATTCTTAGATATGGATGACTCCCCATTCAAAGACTTAGGGGTCAGGTCTCGTTAGTCTTGTTAGTTGCTGTTATCAAGATGGCAACAGAGTGAACCAACTTCTCTAAACACACTTTGTCATGACCACATCAGTGTAAACAACATGGCATATATTAGTATTGTATTATGGTTGCCACTGTGGATGGACTATTCGTGCAGGGCCTGTCTTGCAGAGTATTTTTGATTTTGGTGACACAATGACTTTTCCTCTCGCACCACCGCAAACTGAGAACAAGATATTTTGAAAAGTAATAACCGGATTTCCATAAAATTTGCTGTGCACATTCATGATCCCAAGAAGCAGAACCCTGTTGATTTTGATGAACCTATGACCTTTTCTTTTGCACCACCATCAGGCCAAACTTTCAATTTTCAAATGACATGTTAATCATAGTCACAAAATTTGCTGTGAACATTAATGACCCCTAAAGGAACAAACCTATAGATTTTTGTTACCCCATGACCTTTCCTCTACCACCAAAATCAGGCCAAACTGAGAACAAGATATCTTGAAAAGTAGCCTAATGGCTGGATTGCCATAAAATGTGATGTGTACATTCATGACCCCAAGAGGAAGAAATCTATAGGGCTCAAGAAGTGAGTGGGAAATTAAACGGTTGCTACGCATTGCTACGGATTCCTGTCACTAACTTCGCTGACATCAATTTGCATTGAGAAATCACTAAAACTGAAAAAATGTATTTGTCACTAGGAATTTTATTTAAAAGCCTACTATGTCCATTATTCAATTTGCAAAACACTATTGCACACATGAATACAGCAAAGGAATGTTTACTCTTATTTTGCCATTGAATACCCAGTCACTTGCGGTGTGTATATATATTTGTGGCACGGTTGTGTGTGACCTTATTGTGTACGATGCTATAGCCTTGGTGATGTGTGTGCAAACTGTGTATAGCCTAGTCCGTTGTCTTACATTCATGAAATATTGTATTGCATATTTAATCTGTGGAAGATGTGCAGGTATGGGATTGCCACCGGGTATGTCGCTTCCTGTAACCTACAAGGTGAGAGACAGATGAAATAAAGCCATTTGGGGTGCCACCTGACTACACACTTACCATCTAAACAAACTATTAAAGACAGGGGCTATTACACTATCAGGTTATTTCCACTGAAGAACATGCGTCCTTCCATCACTATACTTGAGGGGAGGTCCTGATTCCTGACATTTTCTGGCCGCTGAGAATAAAAAAAACCCCACAATATGCCACTTTGTACTCGAAGATGTTGTGTTTGTTTTTGTTAAACAAACGAATGAACAAACAAACAGGCAAGCAAACTGGTGCAGTTAGTACCCTCCGCCAGCATGGAGTGCCCACACTGCCCAACGTGGGCTAGAGAAGTGAACACGTTTTGTGAGGAGGAGCTACAACCCTGTTCTCCACCCATTTAAATTACGTGCGCTTGCGCATTGGTACAAAATTCGGACTTCACTATTGCACAACTGTTTCTTTCTTCATTCTGCCTGCATCTCCTCGCCGGTGTTTTAACCTTACACGTTTCTCACTTTGTTTTTATCAGATACAGAATAGGAAATGAGTGGGGATAATTCCCATAACGATGACCAGGTAATACTAGAAGTATTTTGTCATGTCATTGCAAGTGGACTCTAGCTAATGTTACATAAAATTCTCGCTTGCTGCTGTTTTATTTCCCTGGGTTAGCATATCAGGTTAGCTGCCAACGTTAGCGCGCTTTAGCCAATGTTTGTAATTAATTTGACCGGTAACATCAAGTTGACAGTCTTCAGAATTTACTTTAATGTTCAGAAATGGTGATAGTGGGCTAGTTTATGTGTATACATACCAACATGTGAACTCTGAGAGAAAACCGGAGTTTTTAACATAAACGCTAGCTAACTCTAGCTAACATTAGCTAGCTATCGGACACTTGGGTAACGTTAGCCGCAAAGCCATAGCCAGCCAGCATAGCAGGCTAAAGTAGCTTACCGGCTAACAAGCTTTCGCCTACCTGGCTTGCCATCCAGCAAGTTCAAAGTTACTCAGCCGGCTAGTCAGTGAACATGAAATGTAACATGTATTTGTTTTAAATTTTCAGATCGACTCTGGCTCTCGGATCAATGGTAAGTTTGTGACAACAAGCCGATATGACAGAAAAGAAAGGATTCTCTTCAAATTCTGACGTGTCTCCACTATTCCATATTTAGTTGGCTAACATGCTAACGGTAGTTGTTCTTGGCAGAGGACAGAAATGGCGTCCAGAGACTAAGTCCGCTGCCTCACTCACAAGTGCCTATTGTTCAAAAAGGAGGCCCCGTAAAGACATTTTAGTCATTTATTACCTCCATCAGACCATATACATATACAGATCTTGAGGTGTTGTATTAGTTTATCGGATTAGATGGTCTTGTTGGTCGGCTTTACATGGCACATTTTCTCTCTGAAAGTGAGGGTTTGGGGGTTGAGGACTTAGTCTCTGCGCCATTTTCTTTTTCGCTGTAGCGGGCCTGAATATACGGTAGCAAGCTGAACATAGACTGAAGTGCAGATGGCTGTGTGGAGGCGAACAGAGAGGAACATGAATCCCCAGGCAGGGTGATCATGGAGAGGGCCAACAATATTTTGCGATATCTCCACTATACACATTTTCACCATCAGGGTCTTTAATAATTGGTCAAGTTTAAATGGGTTAGCAATGCTTTATGACTCAGTTTAACATTTTGGTTTCTCAGTTAACATACAGTTCCTACAATGAGGTTTACATTACATGCTACTATGGGAGAGGTTTAGGGATTCAGGGAATTGTGACTATTTAAGTTGCCCTAAAGTTTTATCTGGGGTTATTAGTAGGCATCTAGTGAAAAATTTCTTGCCAGTTTTATCAGGGCTGAGTTTTCCCCCCCCAACCCCCTGAGATTTCAGGGTCTTTTTGGGACACACAACTCCCTTTAATTTGTAATAGAGATTCCTGGTCTCCTTCTGTATTTCATAATTTCCTGCTTTTTGTATTGTTCTGATTACATCCCTGATTATGAAGGTGTTTTTCTTAAGTGTTATGATTTGGCTACTTAAGCACTACGGTAAGCCCTTAATCCCCGCAAACTCAATGTTACAAGTAATTATGATAAGGCTACATCACAAACTACAACATACTTCACACACCACAAAGTAAATGGAATTGCACATTCTGTGAAGATATTGAATAAAGTTATTTGGTAATGTTGTGTTGCACCTCACATGCTTTTTATAGTTGTGGGACGAGGATGAGGGATGATGACAAACTGCTGAGTAGTCCGTTTGTCCATTTTGTAGCTATATTGACAGAGGCAATAAAAAATCTCAATTTCAAGATATTTGTGCAACCAAACAATGAGGGCTACTTTTGATTTGTGAATAACATCAAAGGGCCTGACCTGGCACGCACGGTATAAGCCTACGTTTTCCGTGTTTAATTGCCCCATGCCATTTAAATAAGTGGCTCAGTCAAATAGCCTTCATCAGACCTGAGGCCATGCCATTTAGATTGCTTGAATACATCCATACATACAGATTTTTATCCAGCAGGGATCAATGACTTGGTGGCCAGTCTCAGAATAGAAAAAACAATATCCATACATAATGAAAATCATCAATTCAAATTATCACTATCATACAGAAAGCATTTGCACAAAACAGCAAACTAATATCTACAGGAGTTTCCATTTTTGATTTGTGTCAATGGATTGTTAAACTGTGATGTTTTCAGGGAAAAATACACTTAAAAACAGAGTTCACATTTTCATTCCTGTGATCCGTATCGATGAACATGACCAACTGTCCCCAAACTAGAGACCAAAGCATCTGAATTTGATATCATTAACCTTGAAAAACTCCATGGACAATAAATTGCAAATTGATGATGTGAGCTTAAACAGTACAATGGAGCTTTTACATTAAATTAAGCCAATGCTTTGTTTCGTTGTCATGCTGACAGTTGATGAATGAAACGATGTAGATCACCCTGTGTACCATCTCTGTAATTTGGTCTCCTTAGAGCACCTCTAGGATTTGCTTTTGATGTCTTCAGGAGTCTTTGCTCTCATTTTTCTGTTTTTGGGAAAACCTGTATCAGTAATGGCATGTGAATTCTGATTTCAAGGTGGATTTTCCATTTGATAGGAGAATAACTTTGCACAGGTTCTGTTAATAGCCTCGTGCTGGTCTGACTGTTATTGGTATTTTCCTTTTGGAGAGGGCTCAGTCCTTTTGTTTTCTTTCTTACTAATGAGCACAGTCTATAAATGGCTCGTTCCAACTATTTTTAATTCAATACAGTCCTGGTCACTTCTCTGAAGGCTTACAGAGGAGGGGGTTAAGACTTGAATGGAGCCTTCTTGGACATATATTCCCTGTTTTGTCTAACAGCGTGATGGGGCCCCAGAAGTGAAGGCAGCCAGACACTGATCTAGCCTAGATCTCTAACAGTAATGGCCTACAGGAATTCACTCCTTAAAGAGCGACATCCTATGACTATTGGGAGTAGTATACAATATAATATAAGAAATATCAGGAATAAGGACGAGTTGTCAGTTAGGTTTTGATGTTCATACACTGGTATTTTCTTTTGAGACCATATCTTTATGTGCTCATACCAGATCTCTGGAGAGGGCCGACTTGTTTTCAGGACAGTGTTTAGCATGGTGTCTGAACAAATATCTTGCTTAGAGCTTTGTTAGAGCCTTGTGACTGAGTACTTCATTTGAAAGCCTTGCACCTCTCGAAACTTGATGTGGCAGTCACCGATGGTATTGAGTTGCTTTGGCTGTCAACTTCAATTTGACTTTAAAGTACCAGTATATCCTCAGCTAAGGTGAGATTGTTAGGGATTTCCTCAGGACTGTGTTTTTCAAGATAAGCAGAATGAAGGCAGAGGGCACAAGCTTATTGTTTTAGCTTGCATGTTACAACCTGTCTCGTGTGTCATTCTGTATCCTACAGTAATAAAGACCTGTAGGCTAGTTTGGACACTAGGGGGTGCTGTCCTCGTGGCAGTGTCCTTTCCTTAGATTTAATGTGACTGATTCAGATTATACAGATTGTTCACAACTCCCCCATAGCCTCGTAATGTGTTTTTAGTATTTTTTGGTTGCTGTCCTGGTTTATGTTTCACATTAAGGATGTGCTGGGTTTAAAAATAAATAAATATATATATATATATTTTTAATTAATTTTATTTTTTTACACATTAATTTGTAACAGGAATTCCTGCTCCTTTTACTGAACAGTAATGGATGTATACCATTAGTTTGGGGTCACTGGAGATGCACACACCTCCCCATCATTTCCTGCTACATTGTGTGGTCCTTTCCACATCTCTTTGAATATTTGGGTCATCACTGTTATGATATGCCCTTGTTTTAAGAGGAAATCTTTAATACGGTGGTAGCATGTTCAGATTCACACCCCAAGTGCACTTTCTTTACCCTTCCTTTTAAAAGGGAGTGTCACCCATTTTAGGAATTCATATTTTGGGCTATTCCTGTGGTCCAAGACGGTTAAAGGGATAGTTCTGATTTTTGGAACCCTTGTCTGTCTTACCGATAATGATGTTGATTGGTCGAGTCCTTTCTCAGCACAATCCATGCTGTTCTTCATACTAGCTCTGGATTGTTGGCCAGAAACCAATGCAAAGTCAATGGGGTCAAGCTCCTGTCTGTACAAGCTGAATTCTCACTGAAATGTACTTGTGTGCATTGTGGAGTAAATTTCAGTGAGCCTCAGTCAGCTTGTACCCCATTGACTTTGCATTGGTTTGTGCTGGGAAAGGATTCTACCGATCAACATCATCACAGAACTATCCCTTAAGTCGATATTTATCTGAATGCATCACTCTCCAAAAGGTAGAAATCTGAGAGGAAACTATTGACTGTGCGATGTCACCTCAATGTAGAATCTGGGGCTGCTCCATAGACAATGAATTGGGTCACCTCAATGTAGAATTGGGGCTGCTCCATAGACAATGAATGGGCCACTAACCTTGTGGGCTCATAAAATGTTTCTTTCTCGAATTAGGTTTATTTGTTCTGTTTCAGATCTGTTAGCAATGCTATAATGTAGGAACCTTGTTTGGGTGTGAATATTTTATGGCTCCACAAAGTCACTGCCCCACTGATTACAGCCCCAGATTTTACAAATGGGTAATGTCACCAATTCAAGATTTCTCTCTCAGATGCCCTGGGGTGCAGGAATAACACGTGAATTCTTAAAATGGGTGATGTTTAACCTGTTTTTAAGCACCACCAGTCTACAGGATAGCCTAGTGATTCTTGAGACTATCTGTCACCTGTTCCTTACATACAAGACCATAGTTTTCTACATAAGGTATCTAGTAATTGTGCATGTCAAGCATGTCAAGTTTCAGCAGTCTAACCTCTATGTAAGTGCATCTACAAGTAAGTTAGCGACCACTGCTGTCCCTGTTGTCTGCCATCATCACCACCATTCCTCCCAGGTGTCAGGCTCCTGATTCACTTCCATTCATTTTGGTGACCTAGTCTAAATATCATACTTCTGAAGCATAAACAAACTACTGCTTTGCAGATTTCAATAAAACAGACAATTCTGACTCAAAGGTATGTGTTTGTTTTGGTATTTGATGTCTTTACATATTTATTACCTTTTGAAAAATAAAAGCAGATCCGGTATATTTGTATGTTTGAGAGTGCTGTGTATCCTTGCCTTGCATGGCATGTTTGGGAGGTTACGTGCTGCCTTGCTGGAAGAAAGATTCTAAACATTCTGTGAAAAATGGACAGTTGGTCAAAATACACCTCAAGAAAGAAATAGTTCCTTTACTGATAATTTGAAAATGACAGCATTAGCAAAAAAAACAAAAACAAGTACTTTTGATAAAGAAAAATATATTTCACAGAATAATATTGCTATATAGTTTGTTTATACTTAATAAGTATTCTATTTAGACTAGGTCCCCAAAATGAATTGAAGTGAATGGTGGTGTTGACAGCGGAGGTGGTCGCTAGCTTACTTGTAGATGACTTTAGATAGAGGTAGGACTGCTGAATTTTGACAAGTTCTACTAAAGTGAAATATCCCTTTCAAGTCTGGTCGGTAGAAAGGGAGAATTATGTTACATTAACTAGCCTGTTCATTTGCCAGGGAGCTAATCAAATTCTACTCCTCCACATAGCCTGTCATGAATGTTTTCCTGACAACAATGAATTTGACCTATTCTTCTAGATTCTCACAAGCATAAAGATAAGTACAAGGAGAAGGAACACAAACATAAGGACCACAAGAAGGACAAGGAGAGAGAGAAGTCCAAGTACGGCAGCAGGTAGGACTCTTCATGTCAGCTGTTGAGACCAGGTTCTTCTTGAGAGACTGATGTTTGGGTTGAGGAACCTTTTTTCAAAGCTATTAAAATAATCTCTTCCCAACGGGTCAGACAGACGGTTTCAACTTGACAACATAAACATTCTAAATGGACCCAAGTTTATTTCCTGTTGTAGTGTTTGCTAATGCAATAACGAACAGGAAATACACTTGGGTCCAAACGGTTCCCTAGCAACAGAATTTCAGTGATGGGCTATAGGCCATAGCCATCATCCATAGGCTAATCAGGATTGAGGAGTAATGGAATAAATGTCATTGAATTACAATACTCTTGATTTTCTTTTACTGTAAAAATCCCAGCAATCAAGTTACAGACCTTTGTAAAAAAGTGATTACTTATTGATTGCTCAAATATTTTAATGGAAAAGGCATTTTGATTCTTAGATCATAGACATTATCATAATATAGCCTACATCTTTGAAGTGACGCTTGTCCATAGAATATATGGTTAAACAACTTATGCCATGGATATTTGTGGCAAAATAATAACCCTGAAGTAACAAATTGTTAGAGTTTGAGTATTTCATTGTATGGCGGTACAGATTATACTCTTAAACAGGTAGTCCGTAATCGGTAACTCATTAATTACATTTTGAAAGTTGCCTCCCTAACCGTATTTATAGCAGTGTCGTATGGACATGTGGCTGATAAGCAGGTTGTGTGATGTCTATATGGTCATAGGTCACAAGACTCACCCCCTTCTTACCGCAGTAAAGGTCAGTACTTCAATGTGTTCGTGTATAGTTTTGAAGGTGAATCAACTGTGATGGTTTCGTAATATTTTTTTTTATTCCAGCGACCACAAGGACTCCTCTGACAAAAAACATCGAGACAAGGAGAAGGAGAGGATGAAGCACAAAGATGGCAGCACAGACAAACATAAGGACAAGCACAAGGACAAAGACAAGAGGAGGGAGGAGAAGGTGAATTAGACTTGATTCCAAGACTGTACCAAACAAATACTGTAGAGTAGAACGCATGTACCTGCTTGTCAAAGCAATCTGCATTACGAGGTCAAATTCCTGAGCTGGCTAAATGCACAACGAGTAGGTATGGCCCAATAGTTCACATTTCTATCTGTGTAGTCATCTGTATTAGTCGTTGTGGGCAAACTGCAGCGTGACTCTTGGGGAAGAGGCGGAAGTGGGGAAATGACCTGATATCTGCCTTATTTACTAATTAATTAATTTTTCAGTTGAATCGAAAATATCTTTTTGAATTTCCATTTCTGCTCAGCAGCGAGCTAGGCTTCGACTAATTTGTTTTCCAGTAGGAGTTAATTAAGTGACTGCACAGGGGATACGGAAGTGGGGAAATGACCGGATATCCGCCTTATTTACTACCCACTTTGAGAGCTGCTCAATTACAGACGGTTAGGTGGAAGCATTTGGAAATTGCGGGAGCCAACATGTCTGTCTTGAAAGACCAATGCCTTAGCAACCGTTGCTATCCGTCATAGTTTGAACACTGTCGTTTTCAGCGGACAAAATTTTTTCTGATGGAACTTGTTGCTGCATTTGCTACGTTTGCCAACACTACTTGACAGGACCAAGCATGACAGGCCATTTTTGCTATTCATGATAATACTCTGTTAAACTGATGTTCAACAAAGTCTAACGGTGGTGTTAACCCTCTAATGCTATTTTTACCACTGGGGTAGCTTGCTGGTCCCCGGCTGGCTAAAGTTGCATAGAGCTATCACATGTGATTATGTAGTTCGCTAGCGTTAATGCTACATAAAATAGCGGGGGACCAGCAAGGGGATGGTTAGTGGTAACTTGGTAAGTTGTTCAATAGCATTAGGAGGTTAACACTACCGTTAGCCTTTGCTGAACATCTGTTTAATATAAAAAATTATCTGCCATGCACAAGTAGTGTTGGCAATCGTTAGTCTAGCTAAGCATCTAATGCTAATAGCTTGTGTTATTGTCTGCTCGGCTGTACATTACCTATAACGTTCGTCTTGCAAATATTAATGCTAAGAAAGTGAAATCTTCCTACGCATCTTACAAAATGTTTGGTATTTGTTAATGTTGCTGAAAAAGCAACAGATGCGTACCCCGACAGATTTCTAAACACAATTATGTAGAGGTGTCAACCACACATCTAACAAAGCTGGAAAAATATATAGAAATGACAATATTCCTATGGGCATATATATCACAGAAGGTATGTCAGAGATCAAGCTGCAAACATGGCTGAAAATGACGTCCAGAGTGGAATGGAGTAACGTTATGCGTGCGTTTAGCATGATATAGCTAAAGCTACAGAGGTGACCTAATTTAAACTACAAGTTTATCAACATGTCTATCAAATCACCACTACTGCTAATCAGACCAGAGAGAACAAGATACAAGCAATAATAAAAGTTAGATGAGAAATGATGGTAGTTTAAGTTAAGTTCGCTGCTGCTATCATGTAATCTTTGCGCATAACATTAACTGGAGCTATTTAAACAAAGGGAAGCTCCTGAGAACAAAGATGTTAATCTTGCTCACCAAAAACATCTTGATGAACCACTGCATTGTCCAGGAATCAAAGGAGACGGGGCAAAAGTGACTAGATGGAGGTTGATCAGTCACTGAGCACTTCTTTCACTCTGGGTTGTGCAACACATTTTAAGCGTTTTGTATGAAGGATATTAGATGGTCTTACACTTGAATATGTCAACACAAATCCCATTCAGAAAACCCAATTTTATCCTTGTTTTGCATCAAATTTCTTGGACATCATCCTCTGCTTTGACTGGTTATTTATGGCAACTCTTCTTTTTCATGAACTCCATATATATGCATATGCATATGCAAGGAACATCCACTTGTCATTTCTTTGTCGCTGATCTTTTGAGTTTGACCACTCAGTGGAGAGAAACAAAGACATTGCAGTTGAGTTTACCCAGCCTGTAGCTTCCCGCCCCTTCCCCTTGCTAGTGCCTCTACGACGTAGAGGAGAGAGATTCCAAACGGACACACTTGTTCACTCGGGCGGAGTTGGCACACGATTGGCGCCAGAGGACCGGTCTTGAAAAGGTCTTGAATCGCCAAAGCCATGAGAGGTCCTTGCACATAGAATCATGATTGTGCACAAAAATATTAGGCTTACTGGGCCAGTCGTTTGCAAGATTTACCGCAAACAGATACACACACACGACTGAAAACATTCCTGCCATCTGGTGGAGCTGATGAGTCACCGGCCTTTGAGCAGACATCATTTTGGGTTCTGTTTGTTTTAACCTGATGTTGAGGTCCTCCCATAAACTGCTCCTCCAGATAAATCCAATGCTGACATTTGAGCAAAATCGTTTGGGGGTTTAGGGAAAGGATTCCCGGGCACATCTTTTAAACATCATCCACGGCAGAACATCCAATTACGGTCCATGGAAAAGAATTACTTGGTGGTCGAGTTCGTCAAAACATGACAAAGTGGAATGCAAGACAACCTAAGGAGGTTGCCAATGTAGGCAGCACTTGGATCTGTCAATTCTGAGTCCTAAACCTTAAGTGTCTGCCAATGGCAAGTTCCAATCCATTAATTTTCCTGAATTATATAGACTTGGAACATTATTTTGGGCTCACTGGACCAAATGATTGAAATGGAATCCATTTTTCACTGCTAGATTTGTTTAAAAAATGCAGATAACGACATTGGTTTGCTTGGATTTCTAACATGTTGCATTTGGCTGTTGGGTTTTAGTATCTGTAGAAATTCTCCCAATGCCAATACCCTATTTCAGTAGATATGATCCGATACTGGCATCAGTGCATCCCTAAATATTATCTCTCTATATTGCTGTCCAGATGAAGTCCCTTGATGGCAAGATCAAGAAGGAAGAGAACGGCTTTGGCAGGTAGGTCTATACATTGTATATTACACTCGGGTTCAAGATTTTTGATACTGGCATCTGCACATCATGTTGAACATGGCCACTTTTCCCTCATGCCCAGTTCTCCACGTGTGAAGTCTGAGCCTGATGAAGATTTCTACCACTCTCCTAAACACCAGAAGTCTCTGAAGAGGGAACGGGATGATGATGATGAGTGAGTCCCTTGGCTCATTAGTAATATTACAGTAGTAGATTCTTCCCATGTTTGTGTTTCACTTGGCCTCATAGCAATTGTACAGCTATCATAATACTGTATGTCAATGGTAAAGCATGGGGGTATTAAGAAAATGTGGATTACACAGTTCGTAAAATTATCAATAACTTGAGATTAATATCAGGAGAGAAATCATGAGATTAGTGGTGGGTATGGCCACCAACATCCAATTTTAATTTGACAAATTGTTGACCAGTTATATATTGTGGATTTGAACTGTTAGCCAAGTAAAAAAAGAAATGACTCTCCAGTTTCCAGAAATGTTTTCTGAACATTATATTTAGGTGAAAATGCCCATTGTGGTGTGTTGTCTTTTTCAGCATGGAATTCAAACCTAAGAAAATCAAGACGGAAAACGACAAGAAGGTCAAGAAAAGGAAACCGGATGATGATGAGGTAAGGTCCTAAGCAGAGCGTATGGATCAACGGACCATTCTGTGTTTTAGAGAAGTCAAGCCTGCTCTGCACACTGAAGAAGGCCTGTGTACCAACACCTTTATGCTATGCATTTTTGGTGCTGGACAACGTGTCCGGCGTAAGGGGATATTTCACTTTAGTAGAACATGTCAAAATTCAGCAGTCTTGCCTCTATCTAAGTGTATCTACAAGTGAGCTAGCGACCACTGCTGTGTCTGCTGTCAACACCACCATTCATCCCAGGTGTCAGGCTCCTCATTCATTTTGGGGCACCTCAGGAAATACAAAAGACTCACCTGTTTCAAGCCCTCGTGTTGCTCTTGAACCATTTTTCTGCCAGCCTGGGAGTGAAATAAGGGCTCACTGTCTCTTCCTCTTTTTAGGACATCAAGCCCAAGAAGACAAAAAACAAGAAAGGGGAAGTGGCGGACGGAAAAAAGAAAGCAAAGAAGGAGCCTGAGGAAAAGTGGAAATGGTGAGTTTCGTACTCGTCCTCCATCTGACTTGCTGCTCAACATCTGCACTTTACCTCCATGCCACACAAGAAGTTCCTCCTTGTCATTTCAGTGTGGTGATGAGTAGAGCGTGGATGTATTGGCTGTCAGTTTTGGGCAGAATAGTTGATTTGTGTCTCTCTGTTCTCCTCCTCCTCACTCGGTGCTCTGCTCTGGATTTCAGGTGGGAGGAAGAGCGCTACACAGATGGCGTCAAATGGAAGTTTCTGGAACACAAAGGACCAGTGTTTGCACCACCATACGAGCCTCTTCCCAGCAATGTCAAATTTTACTATGACGGTGAGGCTGAGTCCCGACTCCCCAAGTGGTTATAAGATTGATGTTTTTTGCCGTTTTCTGTTTCATGTAATCGTGATACTTTCTGTAAGTATCTGTTATCTGTTTTGTTTTTTTTCCCGGTTGGTTATCATTTTGTTGTAATCAGACTGTCATCTTCTTTCATTTAATCAGTTACTCCCCAACTCTGTTAAAGGGACACTCCACCCAATAATTCTGTCATTATTATTCACTTAACCCGATGCTGTGCAAAGACTGGTTGAATGTTTGGGACTTGAAACCTTTTATGGAGTTGGTTACAGTGTTCGTGTTCATTTTCTTAAAGGAAAAGTCCACCCTAAAACACTTTAAAGCTGTGAAAGGGACAGGACATATTATTTGATCTTTTCAAAAATGTTACGACTTCCTTGGATCTATTGAACATGTTTCAGCTTTTTGAAATAATGGACTGAATTTATATAGCACATTTATCCAAAGCACTTTACAACTTATACCACACACACACACAGACAGCGGAGGCAACAATACAAGGCGCCAACCTGCTCGTCAGAAGCAGTTAGGGGTTCAGTGTCTTGCTCAAGGACACTTCAACACGCTGCTGGGAGGAGCCGGGGTCAAACCGGGAACCATTCATTTTCATTTTTCCAGGACCGCTTTCTTCCCTTGTATTGTACCAAATTTAAAAGTGATCATTTCCATCCTTGCCTGGCTACCCCACACCCAAGAATAAAAAACTTTTATATACCGGTAGTACATTAGGTAGGCAGTTTTCCTGGCAAAAAAAAAAAAAAAGCACACCTAATTGACTGATTAAAGTTAATTTATTGCTTGTGCCCTTGGTGTGACATCACAAAAGGCAATCATTCTCAACAGTTTGTTAATCTGAAGACTTCAGACCCTGGCCAAACGGCAAGGGGTGCCTATGTAATTTTTCTCTAGCACCTAAATAACATTTCAGACTGCCAAATCCATCCAAAGATTAGGCAAAACACATTTTCCATAATATGTCCCCTTTAAGAAAAAGAAACTTTCAATGTACTCAACATTTCTGCGTCCATTTAGCAGATAGGTCTTGCATTTTGCTGTTATCCGCAGTGAATTGGCTAAAAACACTCAACCTGATGTCATGTCGCAATATTGTACCCTTTTTTTTTTTTTTAGACTTGCTTACTGCTAAGCTCTGCATTTTCTCTAGTATTATCTTATTGTCTGTCTTGTTTCAAACTGTGGAATTGATTTTTGACCGACTTGAGTTAATTTGATTATTGTTTGGTTTTTAATGTATTTTATTACTTTACACCACGGGTCCCAATCAAGCTTGTGAGCGAGCAGTTTGCTTCTCTAGCTAACTCCCTGATGATGAAACTGGCTCCTAAGCTTTTCCCAGCAATTGTACAGGATCAAGAATATTTACAGGATCATCTTTAGGGTGGAGTATTCCTTTGTAACGGGTGTGTGACAGTGTGGAGGTAATCATAGTTAACAGCTGATGGAGCCAGTCTTGTGTGTGTCTTTTACAGGAAAGCACATGAAGTTGAGCCCAGAAGCGGAAGAGGTAGCCACCTTCTTTGCCAAAATGCTGGACCACGATTACACCACAAAGGACGCCTTCCGGAAAAATTTCTTCAAAGACTGGCGAAAGGTAGGAGAATGTCACAGGTTGAGGAGGGGAGTGTTTTGGTGAGCTTACAGCTCTGCAACACTGGAACTCATAATTTTCACCTGAAAAGTTGTTTATATACCTAACCCTTACCTTAACTCAAACCAGTGTCTCAGTGGAGACCTCATGTCCCACCCTAACCTAAAATAGAGATGAAAAAATAAATATTTAATAAAAGATGTCGCTTTTTTTTTAACTTTGCGGCTTGGCCATGGAGGGACAACCTTCTCTCTCTGTCCCCCGTGTGTGTCGAGAATCCCATAAGCTCATCACGGCGGCTCCATGTTTTGAATGCCCCTGTCTTTTTTGCGTCTCCCACAGGAAATGACGGCAGAGGAAAAGGGCAAACTCACAGACCTGAAGAAGTGTGACTTCAGCGAGATGGCCGATTACTTCAAGGCCCAGTCTGAGGCCAGGAAGGCCATGTCCAAGGAAGAGAAACTGGTGAGCAGCACTATTCTCGCTCAGGCGTTGGGACACTCCCTCTCACTCCCCCTCATTAGATCTCTTAACAAAGAGCTAGTTCCAGTGGTGAACATCCCAGTGGATCAGTGGGCTGAGGTACCAGGGGTGATAGAGATGCCCACCTCAAACTCTGCCCTCTTTTTTTGATCCTCCAGTCCAACAACTGTTGCTTTCCTCTGACAAACTAGGAAAGCAACAGTTGGGAGTATCAAGATAAGAGGGCAGAGTTTGAGATGAGTCAGTTCTACCTGAATAAATTTGCTTAGTTCTGTTTTGTGTGCTAATTTAAACCCTCTAACCATTAGTAACTGATGTCAATTCTGTTACACAAACTGGTGTAACAATAATTTTAAATCACTATTTATTGAATGGAATCCTTTCTCTCTCCAGAGTTTCTTTCTCCACCATGGACTTAAGAGTACTTCCCTAAAAAGTAACTCTAATGAAACTAAAATAGTATGTTAACTATGAAAGTATTTAGTTACATTCAAATGTAGCAAAAGTAGCAAAACAAAATGAAGAATTTAAGGTTTTAAAATTGGACTTTACTGACTTTATTTTTTTGTGGTATCAATTATGGGAGTAGGTAAAAACGGGGTCAACTCAAAAAGTAGTCGAGTAGAAAAAGTAACAGCTTTTCCAAAAAGTTCTTGAAAAGGTTCCTTTTTCTTTATTTAAAAAAAAAAAATAAATAAATAAAAAATAAAAAACTCCGCTCAATCATTGCGACCTGAGTAATCATAATTCATTACCTTTCACTTCTGCTAATAAATGACTGAAGATAGTCTTGGAGATCTTGTGACAGTGTCAGGTCTGTCTCTCGACCTCTGTAGAAAATCAAAGAGGAGAACGAGCGCTTGCTGCAGGAGTACGGCTTCTGCCTCATGGACAACCACAAGGAGCGCATCGCTAACTTCCGCATAGAGCCCCCGGGGCTGTTCCGTGGGCGAGGAGACCACCCTAAGATGGGCATGCTGAAACGCCGCATTAGGCCAGAGGACATCATCATCAACTGTAGCAAGTGAGTGAAGCGATCGCTTTGGTCAAGCTTGACAGGAAGAAAAAAAACAGTGGATTTTCTGTGACTATACTGCATGGTAATTAAATGTGTTTGCTTTTCATTTTACACTTGGGTGTGAGCCTTTTGACATGTGTTCATCCAACCTTGATTGGATCCAATGTTCATCCAACATTTTTGTTCTATTTTAGACTTAAATAGAATTGTAACATTAAATTGTCAGTGAAATTTGGGGAAATTCTCATCCCTATTGATAAGATATGAGCTTATGGTATGTGTAAGGCACTATGAGATGAAAGCGTTTGTGTGTGTCCCTCACAGGGACTCGAAGCACCCCAAGCCCCCTCCAGGCACCAAGTGGAAGGAGGTTCGCCATGACAACAAAGTGACCTGGCTGGTGTCGTGGACAGAGAACATCCAGGGTTCCATCAAGTACATCATGCTGAACCCCAGCTCTAGGATCAAGGTTAGACTGATGAGCCTCATTATACCATACAATACACTATTCTAATAAGTGTGTTAAAAAACTGAAATAAAACGCTCTGATTCATCGTTGATGATTGTGGGAATCCAGCCGTATCAGTCTGTAAAATTTAAATTAATGTTTTTCATTTATAAACCATGCTGTGAGCTGATATGCTAGTGTAAGGTTTTAATTGCATATTCAGTTATTGCTGACTGAATCAGTCTTATCACATTTGCACACCTATTACACGTTTAAGTATTGACTCAAGTGAACCGTGCTCAAAATTTTAGATTTGATTTCTTATTGAATCTTTGCCTGAAGAATCGCAATTGAATAGTCAGGTTGAATCATTGCATGCCTGCTGTCTTAACAGTCTCAATCCAAGAGTTAATTTGAATCTCTTGACATAAACACAAAGCCTTCTGAGTCCTTAATTTATTCCCCCTCTCATCTCCATCGCGTGTTGTGTCCACAGGGAGAGAAGGACTGGCAGAAGTACGAAACGGCCCGCAGGTTGAAGAAGTGCGTGGATCGTCTGAGGGCCCAGTACCGCGACGACTGGAAGTCCAAGGAGATGAGGATCAGGCAGAGGGCCGTGGCACTCTACTTTATTGACAAGGTAAACTGGATACCACAGTAAACAGAAGAGGAAGCCAACTCCACATCCAACTGGTCTATGATATCTGGACCACCACCGGATGCAAGCTCCCATAAGGTGTTTCTTTTCACCACAGAGCAACATTTTGTTCCAAGCGGATCTCCTTGAGCCTTTTCCTTTCTGACAAAGATCCGTATGGATTGAATTGTTAGTCTGTGGTGAAAATACACACCTTTTATTGGGGCTTTCCACTCTGTATTCAGAGTGCATGCTATATCCATCATTGATATTTACCCAACATAGCAGTTTCGGAAAATTCAGTGCCTTCTGATGTCAAGTCCTGTCCAAACATCCTGTTTCATTCAGAAAGCTGTCGAACCCACATAAGCAAAGCTCACTCTGAAAGCCATTTGATTGGGTCTTAAAAGAATAAATGGCATATTTATCCATTCATTTTCCTAAATGAATGACTTAGATAATTTGTTCTGGGTCATTGGATAAAAACAACTGAGATATTGTCTTTTTCCATGAGAGATCTAACATCCTATATCTAATATCCTATGTCTGAAAAAGGCAGAAAATCTGTTTGATTGGATTTCTGGCATGTCAGTTATCTGATTTTTAATTTTGAGGAAATTTGCGAATGACCTTGTATCCGTTCAATGTCCCATAGCAGTATCTGTATCGATGTTAATTTACGTTAACTGAAGCCTGTAGTTGACTCATAGTGTGAGCTTAAAACTAGTTGGGTGTAATGTCTGATTTTTTTTAAGCGGGGTTTTAACCTGTTTGTCACACTGTGTGCACCAACCAGCTGGCTCTGAGGGTGGTGTTTTAACCTGTTTGTCCCACTGTGTGCACCAACCAGCTGGCTCTGAGAGCAGGTAATGAGAAGGAGGAAGGGGAGACGGCCGACACGGTGGGTTGCTGCTCCCTCAGAGTGGAACACATCAACCTGTACCCGGAGAAAGATGGCCAGGAGTTTGTGGTGGAGTTTGATTTCCTGGGTAAAGACTCTATCCGTTACTACAACAAGGTCCCTGTGGAGAAGAGGGTAAGAATTCACTCAATTTGACAGTTAAGTCTTCCCCTGAAAAGCAGTGTCTTATTCTTGGATGCAGAGCATCTCACTCACTGCCATCATTTAACTGCACCATGCTTTGCATCTATGACTGTTTCCTTGTGTTCTTGTTTTCCAAGTATGCTTTAACAGAAGCTGCTGCTACCTTTGTGTGTTTTGGTTGTTTCATGTTGTGTCCTACCTCTCTATACAGGTATTTAAGAACCTCCAGTTGTTCACAGAGAACAAGGAGCCTGAGGATGACCTATTTGATCGTCTCAATGTAAGTACCAGGGTGCCGGAAAAAGGTCAAGGAGAACCAAGGGAAAGAAATCTTATCCTGGAAAAGTTTGTTGGAAGATTGTACATATCCAAAATGCTTTAGAAATATCATTGAAAGTGTTTTCTTCTTTCTTTCAAATTGACCAAGTATTTAATATCAAGCATGGCTGCTGATAGATCTTAGAAAGTTGATTCATTCATTCATTCATTAATTCAGTCATTTTGGAATAATCTAAATGGAAATGTCCCAAGTCATGGAATTCCTTTTCCAAAATGTAATGGGAGTCCTGAAATATAAGATTGAATTACCTTTATATTCATAGGAAAGATGGCCATCTTAGACCCTTTTATGTTTGGAGAAACACCATTCATGTAATATTGATTCCATATTTATTGATCTTGAAGGTACATAGTCTGCTCTCTTGATTTTAAGTCACTGCACGATGTAAAGTCCTGCATATTCATACCCAGTGGTACACATGTGTTTTTTGAGAGCTAATCAGTTTGAATTCATGATTGTGAAACAAAGGAATTTGTTTTTCATTCTGTTTAGCAAAGCCTATTTTAAACCATCCAGCTAAAACTTCCAAGTTGGAGGTCTCTGCGGGCTTGCTTTAGTCATCCCGTTCCTGCCGCCCCGTAAGACTCTGTCCCAAACCCACCCGCTTCCCCTTAAAATATTATCACAGCTAGCCCGACAATTACAGAATGATGAGATAATGTAATGTCATTCACAAATCACAGCAGGACCACAAATGCATGCCTAATGGACAAATGGAAAACCTCACTGTATTGTAGCCTATGGCTGTCAGCACTCCAACGATATTCCCTCCATCCATGCATGAAAATGAAACTGAACACATGGCCTGGCTAAGCAGTGCTGGCTATGTGAGAACGATCGCCATCTATGCATTGTAACGCTATAGGTGTGGTTCCCATTGCATATATTAATCATAACAGACTTGTTATAGAGAATGGATTGTTGCTCAATCAAGGCTTAAATGCAGCGGCTCTAGCCTATGACATATCAAATAAACTTTTGCCTAAAAAAAAACACGATCACTCATCAAAACACAGAAAAAAAGGAGAAACTCAACTTATTTCTTAAGTTGCCTGTGGATGAAAATGTCTCTCACTGAGGACGATCTCAACACTGCGTAATTCTTACATGATGCTGCCACACTGAGTATCCTCTCCGAGAGCGCACTGGAGGTGGATGAAATGGTACATGTCAGGCCAAGTTTGTTCAGTTGTGGAAACGATGAGTATTCCACCACCCGCTGGCATCCAAATTGATCGCAAAGCTTTCCCACACACCAGATTTTCCTTGTTTGATTCCGGTGATCTTGTATTCACCGCGTTTTAGTCCACTTTCAATAACTTTGATAGCATCTCTCTCAGGCTGGGTTTATGGTGCTTAAAATCTCTGCTGGTGTTTGCAGACTCCCGATCCTCCATCTTATCTTTAGGTTGGCGCAATATGAAGAGTAATGTAACATTATTATATCCCCAAACGTCGGTGTCAGGGATATTATGGATTTACCCTGACCACTGCCGCCGCAGAGTTTTCGTGTTGGCATGATAACTCGAATAGCTTTCATTCTAATCTTTTCAAGATTGCTGTGCAAATTTATGACCCCTAGAGGATGAACCCTATCGATTTTGGTTACCTCATGACCTTTCCTCTAGCGCCACCATCAGGCCAAACTTGAATACTAAAATTAGTGTATGTCCTGATCTGATTTCCACCAAACTTGACAAATATATTTGCCATACCATAGCAAGGAGGACTGTAAAATTCGGAGTCATCTGGCCTCATGGTGGCGCTATTCTCATAAAACAAAAACGACTCGAATTAGGCGCATGGTCACAAAAGGTGGATTGAGAATTCGGGCCATTCGGGGATATACCCGCTGTCGGCCACCGACGGCACATGTCTGTTTTCGAAAGCCTCTGCTTTGGAATCAACAAGCTGTTCGTGTTCACTAATGTTGTCCACTAACTAGTCGAACTGGCCTCCTCCGTTGATGTCATGTGACAGGCAAGGGATTGGATGGATGAGGGGCAGAGTGAGAGTGATGTCCTACTTTGTTGTGGGTATTTTTTAAATGAAGGAACTCAAACAGAAAACGTAGCCTCGCAGAATTTTCATTTGTAGGCCTACATGCATCATTCAGTGTGTGTGAATGATGCATTCACACACTGAACACTGTGTAAACATGATTGCCCACACTCGCCCGCGACAATATGAAAATAACCTGTGCTTCTAAAAACTGACACGTGAGTCCCGCGGGCATGCCGCAATTATGCAGACATCTATTCCAAGTGTTGAAAAAGACTAATCAACATATACACTTCAAAGTCATTAACGAAACTCTGGGTGGAATAAGCCATTATTCGGCTTCACGGCATTAAGTGTCCCGGTTTGAAGCACATGTCACCTTGTGTCCTTGTCTAATGACTGCATCCCTTCTCTCTCTCTCTCGCTCTTTCACCAGACTTCTATTCTAAACAAGCACCTCCAAGAGTTGATGGACGGGCTGACGGCCAAAGTGTTCCGTACCTACAACGCCTCCATCACTCTGCAGCAGCAGCTGAAGGAGCTCACCAGTCGTAAGTCTCCACCTGTCCAAACCCTCCGCCAGTCACAGTAATCCTCTCAATCAGTGATCCGTTCAAGAGGATGTCATCACAAAATTGGAGGATACAAATTCAACTATGGACGGGCAGATTTAAATTATTTGGATTTGCATGCATAGTAGGCCGTTGCATGTGAGGGAACACAAATGTTCTTATGTGAGCTGCATTTGGAAAGGGTTCACTTCTCTCTAGTTGACAGGTAATTTTAGAATGGCAAATTGGGTTTATACCTTGTAACCATTTTACTTAAGGAGCATAAGCTTCTAAAGACATTTTCATGCTATCTAGAAAATTGAAGTCGCATATAGGGGTGGGCGATATGGCCAAAATGTATCACAATATTTTTGACTTTGCTGTTCTGTGGCTATTTATTGTAAGTTACTGAACAGTACAAACCATCTGGTAACAATTTAGTACTTCTATTTGTGGCCTTTTAAGGTATACCAGTAGTCCTAAAAAGAAATAAATTGTTTAAAACATTTGAGCTTGTCAATTTAAACACAAGCAAAAGTATCGTTATCAGGGATGTCAGAGCGGCTATGGTGAAAGTTATGAATAGAAATTAAGTGTGAATTGTACAAGATTATATTACAATCTCCACCATTTTCCTGTGAATGCTTAACATGACGGAATGGTACCTGGTGGTGATCTATGATCATCATGTTGGCCACCCCTAGTCACACTTTTTTTTAGTCTCCTTTTTCAAAATGCAGTAAGGCGTTTTCTTTATTTTTTTCTTCTTCAAATTCATGCTCCTGAATGTATTTAGCTGTGATCAGAATCATTTGAATCTAGGAGCTTCTGTGTGCTCTTTGAGGGGGAAAAGGGAACTACAGAGCCCTGTATATCCAAAAGTCATGCTGCCTGCTCTCTTGCTTTCTAGCGGACGAAAACCTTCCCGCCAAGATCCTGTCCTACAACAGAGCCAACAGAGCCGTGGCCATCCTGTGTAACCATCAAAGGGCTCCACCCAAGACCTTTGAGAAGTCTATGCAGAACCTGCAGACTAAAGTGAGAGGGCCTTCCTGAGTAGATAAAAGATCAAATGCATATATTTCTAAAGCCAGAATGTGATAGTTCTGTCTGTATTTGAATGTAAAGTTCAAACTGCATGCAATGCCTTTTAATGGTAAACAGCAGGAATGAACAGAAATTGTGAACTCATTAATCTCATTACATAATGCAACATCTGCATCTGTAGCCATGCGTGGTGGTGTGCAGATTTTACTGTCATTTTATTGGTACCAAACTTAAAAGTGCTGTGTGCTAGAATTCTCACGTTTACGAATTAGTAGAATGAGCCTTCTATCACACAGCCAGTATGAGTCAGGAAAATACTTTTTATGATGTAGTAGTATAAAATATTGCACATTATTCTGTGTGATATTAATATTGGCCAATAACATGACACCAGACATCCCGGTGTTTGGGCCTTAGTGCTGTCAAATCAATTTAGTGTATATTGAAATCAGCATATTTGCTAGGAGTATACTTGATGTATGTGGCATAGCTAGCATGCAGTAGATGCAATTTTCTGTGTTTAATTCTGTGAGTAGTTTTCAAACACAGCCAGAATGTTAACGTCATGTTTGAGGGGGATGCCAGTTGATTGCTGAAAATGCCACATAGGCACTGGCACAATAGATGACTGCTTCACACCCACTTAACTGAACCACCCCCACTTCCACCAGATCGATGCAAAGAAGGACCAGCTGGCTGATGCCAAGAGAGACCTGAAGAGCGCCAAGGCTGATGCCAAAGTACGGAGAGACGAGAAATCCAAAAAGTAAGTAACTTTGAAGATTGGGTGGGTGGTGTTTAGTTTGGGACAAGTTAAAAGACAGTACATGTTTCAATAAGAGTTTACTACCATTATGAGTCACTGAAACATTTGTTGTTTGGTAGTGCATAGCGGCATATATCAAAGTTCATTATATGAAAATGAATCTATCAA
>OMKL01056470.1:3620-13671 GCA_900302295.1 Parasudis fraserbrunneri | reverse complement strand
AAAACACAAGCATGCTTGTGTTTGAGTGTCAAGTTTTTATTTATATCACTATTTGGCCTGTCACAAGGCTTTTACTGTGCTCAAAATTCAAAACACATTTACACTTTAATCAATATCCTCAAAAATATGGTGCAGCAATGAGTGTTCCCTTTTCTGCTGAGATATGGGTGCCAAACACTTCAATAATGCTTCAGCATAATTCATTGGTTGAGAGGCACCACTACAGCTCTTTGGCTGTCATGCATCCTTCCATTGATTTATAAGGCTGAGGCAATTAGCATTTTCTGCATTGCTTACAATCTGATCTACTGCATAATTACTAACTATATGTGTTCCGCATAAGCCTGGTAATGGCTGGAGTGATCATCTCTGGGGGGGTTTTTGTGTTCGTTTTTTTTTTTAGGATGAAAAATATACCTAATGTGATTTCCTGTATAGCAGCACGCGGCATACTGTTCATAACATTTGACAAACTAACTGCTCATTGAAAATGAGATTTTTTATATATATATAGGAAATCAGAGAGAAATGCAAACCAGAGTGAGAACCTTATGAAGGCTGAAATGCTTTTGGTTAACTTTAAGGACAATTTTAGGTAGCAGTTCAGAGTATTTCATGCCATGGAACTTCTATAATGTGCGAGAGCTGCTTCTCTAAACCAGACTGAAGAAGAAGAGAGTGACGGCAGCATCTCCAGCCGCACATTAAGACGGTAACCTGCCACCACTAAACTCCCTGATCCTTCCCCAAACACATGTTACCTTCTCCATCATTATGTTGTCTTGAGGCACTGTTAACATCCAAAACCACATACACAAACCAAATAATGATATAACACATAGTTATTGTTTTCATATACCGTACTTGCGTCTTTATTAGCATTAGGATCTTAGTTTTACATCATTATAATTGCTTTTCACAACTTTGAATATTTCTTTGGATTTGTCTTACATGCCTGCCTGCTGCCACGGGAGCTGCCACACTTACTTCCTGGACTGTGCAAATCTTAACTTTAACCGATACTTTTGTAATACAGAATATGTATTGTATGTTTGTATTTTTAGAAATGGGTAATCCACTAAATTATTATGTAACTCATCTTTTTGTGTGAAAATGTTAAGGTCATTGGAATTTGATGTCTTTCTCCTCCCCATGTCTTAAAATGGTATAGCCAGGGTAGTATAAATATTACCCTGTTTGTCCTTTTGGCAGATCAGTTTTTGGTTTAGTTCATGGCAAGCCTGTAATCTTGTTCTGTTATTTTAACCTCACTTGATTGGGGTATTAGAACAGTTTCTTTGAAGCTTGTTTTGCTAATTTTGGCCTTATTTCTTACTTTTGTTGTTACACCATTATGTCTGGTTTTCTGTTGCGCTTGTAATTTTACTACTTTGGGTAAATAAAAACCCTTCATTTTGCACTCTACTGTTCACCTCTCTGGTCTTGCTGGCTTGGTCCCTCACAAAGAGCAACATACATCTGCAGAAGAAATCTGAAATCTGGGGAACATTTACTTCTGTCTTTTTCTGCGAGATCCATCCTTCAAGGGTATATCAATTACTGATACAGTATAAAAAAAATAATAAATAATATTTATAAAAATAAAGTATATTTCCTAAAAATAAATCAAGAAACCTGATCACTCACTGTAGCAACTTCAAATCCTTGGCTTTTCCTCGATCCATCGCATCTCAGTTCCCTTTTTACAGCACTTTGCAAAGATTGTCTTTTCAAGTACAAAGGCAAAGGCAGAGGTAGTGTGTTGAAATCTGTAGAATCCACTCTCATTTGTCCTGTGCACTACTGTGTACAGCCAAACACAAAAGAACCCCTTAAGCAGAGGAAAGCACAATACCCTGCCTTTTGTCACAAGCCGTTATGCTCACAGTGTTTAGCACTTTGGTAGGGGAATACAGAGTAAATGGTAAATGGTAAATGGACTGCATTTATATAGCGCTTTTATCCAAAGCACTTTACAACTTATGCCTGACATTCACCCATTCACTCACACATTCACACACCGACAGCGGAGGCAACCATGCAAGGTGCCAACCTGCTCGTCGGGAGCGGTTAGTGGTTAAGTGTCTTGCTCAAGGACACTTCGACACGCTGCCGGGAGGAGCCGGAGATCGAACCGGGAACCTTCAGATTACCAGACGACGGCTTTACCTCCTGAGCCACTGTCCCCCCCAGAGTAGAGTTTGTAGTCTATTAAAGATTTCAATTTCAAGGTCAGTGCAAAGAAACATGTAATTTGTGATAATCTGCGAGCAATCTGGCAACATTACAACCCCCATTCTTACCATTACTTGCGTCATTGATATGGGCTTCAATTCTAGCACTGTTGCCATTATCTTTATGCAGTTATCCAGCGGACAAGTTGTAGACCAAGGATAGATGGAAATGTGTACAAAGTCTTGTGTCAATCTGACTCAAGTTATGTCTTGTGAAAGTTGTACATTTTGACCTTTGATGATCTGATGACTTTGTTTTATAGATATTTTATTGAGTCTATTTTTACTTTTTCTTTTATCTTTTGGTATGCTTTTCTCAGTCTAAAACAGAAAAATGCATTAACAAAGGTTATCAAGGTCTGTAGCAGTATCACAGGTACTCAACAGAAAAGTCTGTCTGATTTGTATAACAGTTAAAGAAAGCACAATCTATCCTGTCTGACAGGACACACCCCCTGCACCCAGAGTTTCAGACCTTGCCTTCTGGTTCCCTCTTCAAATACCCACTAGCCAAAACCAACAGATACAAACACTCCTTCATACCCTCAGCCATTTCACTGCTAAACTCCAATAGAAGAAGGTAATATCAGCATGAACACCCAACCATGCTTGTTAAATATTGCTTTTAATTTATCTTTTACTTATGTACTCTGTTTTTACATTTTTATTATATGTTGTATTTAATTGGCTTGTGTGGTTTTGATCTTGTGTTTTTCTTTCTTTCTTTTTTTTTTTTTTTACTGCTCCACAACCAGTTGCCCCTCTGGGGACAGATAAAGTTATACAGCACCTTGCGAAAGTATTCACCCCTCTTGCCGTACTTCCTATTTTGTTGCATAACAACCTGTAATTTAAATTTATTTTTTTGTAAATGTAATAGACCTACACAAAATAGTCAAAATTGGTGAAGTAAAAAAAAATAAAATAAAATAAAATAAAATAAAAATAAACAAACTGAAATGTGGTGCATGCATATGTATTCACCCCTTTTGGTATGAAGCCCCTAGGGTATTTGAATGGGACTTAATGGGATTTTAGGGTGTAAAGTGGACTCTCCGTCAGAATACTCAAACACAGAATGGGATATGTGGTGAACTTATGGATGTTATTTAAGTCCAGTCCCTCCCATCACTGGAAATGAAAGTACAGATAGGTGCAATTTCAGTGACTTTTTCCTGTCCGATTTCTCCATTTATTTCTAAAGTAAAATTGATAATGAAAAAGTAACTTAAAATGCACCTATCTGTTCTTTCATTTCCAGTGACGGGAGGGTGATGATATATATATAATATATTTTTTGAAACCTCAGGAACTGGACTTTAATAACATCCATAAGTTAACCACATATCCCATTCTGTGTTTGAGTATTCTGACGGAGAGTCCACTTTACACCCTAAAATCCCATTAAGTCCCATTCAAATACCCTAGGGGCTTCATAGCAAAGGGGATGAATGCATATGCATGCACCACATTTCAGTTTGTTTTCTTTTTTTTTTCTTTCTTTTTTCCTTTCACTTCACCAATTTGTACTATTTTGTGTGGGTCCACAACATAAAAGCCAAATAAAAATCAATTTAAATTACAGGTTGTAATACAACAACATCACTGCACCTGACCTGATTTGACTGTAAGTGCCGCTATTTGGCCAACTGGTGTGATACCTGCTGTGAGGCACTGGCATACTGAGACAGTATCAGGGCTTTTATTTTGTAGGGAGTGCTCCAGGAGGGTGTGCCTGGTGGCTCTGTAGAGTCTAGTTTTTGGCGCGGGGTTGAGGAGGACTCCCAGAGTTGAGGTGAGTTGAGGTGAGTCACCTGTTGAGAACTCGCTGGGCTTGTTTTCTGAGGAGACCTGTGCTGAATAAATATTGCTTGGATATTAGGGGGTTGTTTCGATTCGCTATTTGCCAATTATGCCGATAAAGAGGGAATAATGTTTCTCCTCTCACCGTGCACAGCTCAGACTTCAGCATCATGACAGAAACAAACAGAAATTGAGGGAATAATTGTAGTATTTATTTGAATCCATTACAATAGAAGGGGTAATGTACATACGGGTGATAAATTAAAGGAAAAAAACAACATAATGTGTCTTAGTAAAGGTGTTGGGCCACCATGAGCTGCCAGAGCAGCATCAGTGTGCCTTGGCATAGATTCTACAAATGTCTTGGAACTCTACTGGAGGGATGGAACACCATTCTTCCACAAGGAGTTCCCTCATTTGGTGTTTTGATGATGGTGGTGGAGAGCGCTGTCTGACATTTCGGTCCATGATCTCCCATCGGTGTTGAGATCTGGTGACTGCGAAGGCCACAGCATATAATTCACATCATTTTCATGCTCACCAAACCATTCAGCAACCGCTCGTGCCCTGTGGATGGGGGAATCCTGGAGGATACTACCCCCATCCATGCCCCAATAATGAACCCTCTTTCAAAGTCACTTAGATCTTTTCCTCTTGCCATCTTGATCCAAAATATAGGTCAACTGGGCCTGCGTGGCGTTTTTATTCATGCCACAGAGCATGACAGGTGTTAACTGCTTACCTGTATCATGCAGCACACCTGTATGGATCAGAGGCGGAGCTAGGAGTTGACAAGGTCCGGGGCTAAGCCCAGAATCTAATCTAGGGTAGGGTCTTACCTCTGCTCTCCTTTCCTCTTCTTTTCTTCTTAACTTCTCTCACTCTCACTCTTTCTCTCTGCTCAGATTGCGCTGGTGGAGGGGCCAAATTTATGGAAATGTGGCCAAATTGTAACTGCGCTGTGCAAATGTTTGGCACAATATGACGGGTGACATCTTTGGTGGCTTCTCCTCGATTGTACCCTCCTTGACACGTACAAGGACGAACAAGCACGCCATGAGCACGGGGGGAAACGTAGAACACAAGAAGAATGCACTGGAGGCATGTAAACATGCCCTCGTGCTTCAAAGTGATTCGTCGATATGATCCTCCTCGAAATCGAAATCTAATTAACTGCCTGTCAATCAAAGGAGGTCGGACTGTTACAATTTTGCCAAAATCGAAAGTGAAACTTAACGTGCATGGGATAGAAACATTGCAAGAGCAAAGGAAACGGCGAAAATTGACTTTGCAAAGATTATATGAGATAGGAAATGTATTCAGCTTGTAGGCTATAGAACAGTAGAAAACTGTCCATTTGGGTGGAAATGTGAATATAAACAAAAGCAAACTGTTTACAAGACAACTCAGTTGGGCACCTTTAAAGGAAATCATCTCTTTCAGCAACACACCATTATGAGATGAGAAGATCTGTGTTTGTTTCATCCTTGTGCATCCAGAAATTGCAGCGTTATGGTCCATCAGGGACATGCACAGACATTTTGGGGAGCAGGGGCTCAAGCAAAAAAAAAGGGCACTCGCCCCACCGACACGCACTATTACCACCCTGACGTTTCCACACCGCCGCCATCCATAATCACACACTATGTTTATAACATGGGACCTGTTTAAATTCTACTGTTACCTTAGGTTGTCTAGGTTCATATGATGCCACTACCTTTGTGCTAGCTCAAGAAATATGCATGCTACAGCCTCTGAAAGACAGTCCCCCAAGCGTTAGCATGGACCGTGGCACAGCAATTACTGGACGCACAAGGATGAAACAAACACAGATCTTCTTGTCTCATAATGGTGAGTTGATTAAATAGATTATTTGCCAAAAATTATCTGGATCAGTCTCACGTGCATGACAACAACCAGTGTTTATTCCACATTTTGCTCCGATGTGCTTGGCTATGAACCAATGCAGCATCGGGGCAGACCCCATCCTACCTCTTCTAGCCGCGGATGTGAAACAGCATCGCTGACCACCTTAATCCACTTAGCTCAGTCAGAGGTCCCTGCGCCATGCTCGCCTGAAGGTGAATGTGACACAGGCTGTTTTCTACCCTCTCTCCTCATCGCCCATATGGGGGGGGAGCATTTCTATCTCAGAGGTGGCCTTGGCAATACTTTGGAACAGATGCACCAGACTGCATAGCACCGGAGAGGGGGTTACAGAAGTAGCAGGGTTTGCCACTGTGGGCTAATGCAGAGAGCAAAGGGAGGGACAAACTGAGCCCTTGCTCCTGACAATGTGTGTATGTGTGTGTGTGTGTGTGTGTGTGTGTGTACTGTGGATGTACAAAAAAGCAGGAGTGCTTGGAGGCCCCCACTGCTGCTGCTGATTCCCAGGTGGATGCTACTATATCATATGCTGAGGAGCCCTAGGTGCCTGACTCCTGTTGAGGGGGAGTTGGAGCCCCTGAGTGGGGATTGGGGATGGGCTGCTATTGCTGGCAACACCTCAGGCTCTGCCAAGAGAGGTCTGGAGACCTATATATATAGCTAAAATATAATATATAGCTATACAGTAACATATTATACTGTGAATTTCTCCAGACCTCTCTTGGCAGAGCCTGAAGTATGGCCAGCAATAGCAACCCATCCCAAATCCCCACTCAACTTGAATGGGATGGATTTTTCAATTAAAGCAATGTTTCAGGTTAGGCCAGATACTTTTTTTTTTTTATCCCATTGATTTAAGACAGACAGATTATCGTCATGTGTTTGATAATCCCAGCCCATGTATGTTTGCTGTTAAATCCTAAAATCTACACTGGCTTCCTTGTGCACTTGACATTGCAGATGAATGGATTAAAATGGTATGCTAAGCAAAGCTGTTTTCAAAATTTAGCTGACAAACATCTCCCTGCTGAGCTCATTAAGTATTCATACTGCTCATATACTTGGTCATTTCACTGAAAGTGATTAATATTTGGTTTGGGCTCATTCCATCTGAGACTTCAAATTAGCACATCAATATTTAATGGTGTGTGCAGCGTTCGTAATTGTGATACATATGGAGAATCTTTGGCCTGCTGAGTGATTCGACACAGGTTTCTTTGAAGTGGTTTACCGAAATTTTTTGGAGTTGGCAGACTAAGTATGACACACCTACAAAGAGTTTATCATAGTATTTGCATGATTTGTACACACGCAACACTGACCTGGGGGCAGGGCTTGATGTTTACTTTTTTAAGTTGAAAAATGTAGGAGCACAGTGAAACATTTTCAACTCAAGGGAGGGCATGTAAGGAAGTCATATGAATGCTCAAGGGTGGGTTCAAGAGATAAGATTATGGAGGCTAATTTGGCTTGTATGTGGCAGGGTGGCGTCAGCCCAAGGCCGTTGAGGCCCATGTTGGTTCTATTTTATATTTAATTTGGAAAGTTTGATTGGGACATGAATTGCAATAGGCTACACGTGGACATAGCTTTGTCTATGTAATTGTTTCAGCAATGTACACTTAATCCTCAACTTGAGGACAGAGTCTATAATAAATATTGTTTGCAAAGTCATCTCATTTAAAAGAGATAGAAGAACATTTTTACTTCCAGTTTGCAAATTGCAATTTATTATTATTATATATATATATATTTTTTTTTTTATTTCTTCCCAATGAATGGCATTGTCTGGCGCCGTCAACCAACAGTCACTTTTGCCATGAATCCTGGATTTGATCATGTGACAGTGTGTGAAGTGGGGAATGCATATTTGTGGTGACGAGGCAACAGTGATGTTACACCGAAAAGCTTGGGTGGAACGCCTCTCAGCCAATCACATTTCTCAGTTGAAACTAATTGTTGAATGATTTATATTTGATAAATCTTCTCACTAGCAAGTTCAAAGGAATCTCTTTTGACTATTATAGTGCCCCATTAGTTATGTGCCTTTCTTTTTAGCTGTCATTACTATTTGACAGCACAGAAATCTACACACCCATCACTTTGTAGAATACAGAACCACCCCTCCGAGACTGTCATAGTACCATGTTATCCTCGTGTCACGGCCTACGTTGTCAACAGCCGACATTGACTTTGCAACTGAATTTACAAGCAGAGAATCCCTTACAAACTGAATGATAAGCATGCTTGGCAGTATTAGCTCAGCAAGAAAGAGGTTTGGTTGGTTTTTCAAAGGAGCCTGTGGTGTATTTGACTGTGCTCTGTCTGTTTGGAGCGAGCACAGTTGAGTTGGTGAGGAGAGGGTGGGAGCAGAGTGAGCTTGTTACAAGAACAAGCACTTTTATTTTAGTTCTTTGCTTTTGTGGCGATTGAACGGTGGATGAGTATGATGCAGGAGACTGCTGCATGCTGTGGAGGAATCCACAGGCACAATCTCTGTGATGCCAGTGGCCAATTCGCTAGCCTAGTCCTGGAATGAAAGGGTAACACTGTTAGTATAGCCAGCGGGACTCCATTTACGCTACACAGGGGAGCATTCTCAAGGGAGGATGCCCTGGAATTTTGATTGACGCTACCCTCCTAATAGGCTGGTTGTGTGTAATGTTTCATTTATCAGTGGAAGCCTGGTCGAGAACAGAGGCCATCTTTTAAAGTCTAGGGAAATAATGTCACATTTTTGCCCTGGATATGTCTTGTAGCTTACAAGTCTTAACTGTTAATAAAACAGTAAATATATGCATGAAGAAAATACATATTTTTTCAGCAAATATCTTAGTTTCAACAAGACAGTTATGGTGAAGCAGTTTTGTATTTTAATAAGTATTAATCAAATATGGTATGCATGCCAATTTAAATTTAAATGCATTTCTGTTAAATCAGCTGGTTGTTGAGTCTAAATTTGGTTTATCCATGTCCAAAATGATGTTTAATAATTAGACTACATATAGCCTAATGCGACTATTCCTTTAAAAATGTATGCCGTTCTGCATTGTTTTTGTCCACCATGTTTCTCTGCTTTATCCTCCCACGAGTGCGATTGACAAGCACCGTGGCCAATCAGGTAAGGGCCTTTTCTTGACAGCTTACCTGATGGGCCGGAAGGCAGAGCCATGCTTAAAGGACCATACAGGTAACAATATGACCCATTTTCCTAAGCATAGCTTACCTTTTCTAGATTTAAAATTTTTGCTTTGTTTACCTTTTTATTTTTATTTAGACCGTTATGGTGATAAACCATGGAATTATATAGGAGAAACCCATCCAAAATTATCTCTTGGACACGCAAACCAATTGGTTGCTCCTTAAAAACCATCTCTCTCTCTCTGCCCTTGCACTTCCTTGTTTACGTTGGCTTTCCGTAGTGCCATTCTGGCCCAAAGCGAGCATCGAAAGAGGCGATGTTTTTGTTAGCGCAACCAAGAGATAAAATGACAGTAGGTTTCTCACCACACCGGTATGATCCTTTAAACTTCCAGAAGGCATTACTTCTGCACTGGGGCTGTGGCGTTTACTGACACTGTTTTACATTACCCTACTCCGTGACAATCTTTTCCCCATGGCGCTGCGGACTGCCGCCATTGGGCTGAAGTGGCAAATTGTGGTCACTCATGGGACGTTTTAGTGGGAATGTTTTGTTCAGGTCATGTAGGTACTTCTATCGATGATGGCAAGGTAGTTGTGATGACTCCTGCCTATCTCTATACCTCCCAAAACATCACCTCGAAGGGCATTATTTCGCTTTCACTTGCAAAATATTAACAATACAAACAGTCCAGCTGGCAGCTGAGCTGCTCCTTGGATGAGATTTGAGAACCACAGGTTCACTGACTGGCTGCTTCTATATGTAGGTGCGCCGTGGGTCTGGACAGTTTCATGCTTGCTCTATTTTTGAGTCAGAATTCAAACAAAATTTAATTGGAAGAAGTTACCTACTGCTGGTATAAGGTTTCAGGTAGGATAAAAGCAAAGAACAGACATCTATGAATGTATTCCATTGTTTAGCTTTGTATTATACTTAAAAACAAATATAATCAAACTCACTTTTTTTATTTTATTGGATGAGACCT
>OMKL01056457.1:0-10534 GCA_900302295.1 Parasudis fraserbrunneri | reverse complement strand
TGGGGAAACGCATCGTCAGCGGGTTACATGGGAAGGGGGTGGGACCTGCACAGACAGAAGTAGCGTTAAACACAGTGGACTGGGCTGTCTTATGAGATAAGGACCTTTAAATGTTAAGTTCAGAATTTTGGACCCCTAGACCCATTTCCTACTTACCAGTGATGTCAATCAGTAGAGTCCTTTCTCAGCACAATCCAAACCACAATCCATTTTCCTCATACTGAATACCTGCAGCTCCGGCCAGTTGGCCACAAAACTAATGCAAAGTCAAATGGGCCATGCTCCAAGCCCTGAAATAAACGCTTCAACCCACTCCACAGTGCACCTAAAGTAGGTTTCAGCATTTATTTCAGGGCTTGTGCGGACTAGAGCCTGGCCCATTTGACTTTGCATTAGTTTGTGGCCAACTGGCCGGAGCTGCAGTTATCAAGTATGAGGAACAGCATGGATTGTGCTGAGAAAGGACTCTACCGATCAACAACATCACTGATAAGTAGGAAAAAGGGGTAGGGATAAAAAAAAAAAAAAAAATAAAAAAAAGAATTATGAACTTACACTTCTATGTCCAAATGACATGAGATTTAGATGACATCACTGGAGACACATTTCACATGTGTAGTAGCACGAGAGACAGGGGGCACGTTTTGTTTTAGAGCTTTATATACCGTTTGAGAGTGGCAAAATCTCATAGAAGAACTGAGTATGAAACCTGGATTTCTGTCAACATCCATTACAACAGAATTAGTGATTTCCTGATTGGATTTCAGTTGGGACTTTAGGGGTTTATCCAGCCACTATGGACTACCGACAGAGAGAGCGTTCCTATAGCATGTGGAGGAGCTGATGTCTGCGTACCTGTGGAGGAGGGCCGGTCTTCCCACACGCGGTTGGTGAGGGGGGTGCGGCGGTTGCAGTCTCCGTCTGAGTGGACCGAGGACACGGAGGAAGGCCTCTCCCCTCCTGACAGGCCTGGTCCAGGAGACTTGGCCTTGCGCCCGTTAGAGCGCCCGCTGCCCTTCAAGGGCTTCCCCCCACCTGCAGACATTGGGAGCACAGCTCTGGTTTAGACACAAATCTGTAACAATGCAATTAGCCGTCAAATTTAACTGAACGGAATGCTTACTAGGAGGGACATAAAATGGCTGCCAGTAATGGCTGCAGGGGGTCTTATGACATCACGATAAAACAAAGGATGCGTGCATTTCTAATAGACCTTTTCAGTGGAATTGCGTTGCTAGGAAACAGGTCCACGTTAATTCCCTGTCAGCTATTGTATGAGTAAACACCGCAACAGGAAATAAAGTTGGATTTACAGTGTTTATGTTTGAAGTTTCAGACGGTCAATAGGATTTCAAAAACTATTTTCCAAGTTGATCCAAGACCCAACATAAAAAGATATTTTATGAATATTCAGCATTAAACACCAAACTACATATAGCTTGTCAGCCAAACTTTTACATGAAGCAAATATCACCCACCTCTGGGAATCACGTAAATCTGGGCAGTGATATGCTAGCCACAGTGCCCTAAAGAGAATGGGTATTTTGGGGTCTTTTTTACCTTGTTGTGAATATGAGTCCTCAGTCCGTCCATCAGCTAAGGGCATAGCAGCAGGCACACTGGCAGCCATGGGGTTAATAGCGTTGGAGGATAAGCGCTCCTCAGCCTGGTCATCATACTTGCCCATCAAGGCCTTTCTTATAATGGCCTCCAGGCCTATGGTGTTACCGGAGGTCTCTGGAGCCGGGTGGCTGCGGATACTCACCGGCCCTGGAAACAGCAGCAGAGTAGAGGGGTTATAGGGTTTTAGAGGGAATGAGGTTTTTTTTTTTTTTACTTGATTTATCCAGGGAAGATTTTGCTGAGCACGAATTCCATTTTCCAGCATTGCCCTGCTTCACACTCATACAAACACACTTTCACACATGGGAGCTGCCCGGCCCTCTACTGTAGGCCACTGAGCAGCTCCAGTGGAGTAGTTGGGGGTTAGGTGCCTTGACTAAGGGCACTTCAGCGGTAGTTGTTGCGGGAGAGGGAAGAGTGTTCTTCATTCACTTCCCACACCCAGATTTCACTGCTGGTCCAGTGATTTGAACAGAGAGAGAGAGAGAGAGAGAGAGTGAGAGAGAGAGAGAGAGAAAGAAATGTTTGAGAGTAGTACACGAGGTGAAAAAAGGCTGGGGGAAGAATGAAGCAGTCAGCACATCCTTCAGTGAGGGAAGAGCCATTGGGCTTTGTGCTGACACAGCTCTCAGTCTATCAGTGGGCGTTATGTAGGTTAGGAGTCTCCAGGGGCTATCCAGAGGAGAGGAGTGACTCTAAATAACACCCAGGATGTGCTTCTCTCTCTCTCTCTCTCAGAGTGGCTAATGCACAGGCTCTCTCTCTACGGCAGCCCAAACCTAGTTCTGTCTGCTGGCCCAGTGGTTCCCAAAGTGGGGTCCTGGGACCCATGGGGTTCCTTGAGGGGTTTTCAGGGGGTGGCAATACGGTGAATTGCTTCAATACCGTTTCCTTTATGAGCGAATGGTTATTCTAAATCATGAAGAAGGGCTCACTTCTTCATGAAGTGAAAACATTTGTTTTACACTTTTGGGAGCGTTTGCCTTCTTCATGATTTGGTTACCTGTGTTTCAGTTTGGCTCCGCACAAAAGAAAGCTAGGTACCTAAGAACTACAAACATTACAAACTTCTGAGAGATTATCCTAATCATAACTTTTACGCTCCCAATTATTGCCTCACCCACAGTATAAATGGTACTGTAATTCTGCATTAAACCATATCTACCAAAACTCTTTTTATGTGTCATTACATCCAAATGAGTTTTATTTAAATGTAGAGCTTACAGCTCTGAATCACAAAATGTACTCATATGCTAGTAAAATCACCATGGGTACTGTCATAGAGTTCTGGGAGTTGTTTCATTATTAACTGTCTGTGGACCAACGCCAAGACTTGTCTCTTGATGACATCATCATTCGAGTCTTTTCTCTCTGGTGTTCAGCTTAAGAGACGTGTTCATAGTCACAGATTTGAAACTGAGCTGTACAATGTTATGGAAATAATGTGTGAATTCTACTTTAGGGTTGGAACGTATGTGTCAAAATGAAGTCTTTATTTGTCACACACACGTCATTCAAGAACAACGGCAGCGAAATGTTTCTTCACCCAAATTGTGCAAGCATCAATAAGAGATTAAGAGATAAAAGGGATTCAGAGATAGAAGGATAAAGATAAAAGATAAAAATTTCTTTTTCACATCTGCGTTCAGTTGTGAAGAATTCCTGACACATCAGTTTGCCTCCTTTTGATAGACAACTACTGGCAACCACTTCCGTCTATGCCTGTGAAACCTACATACAGCTGAAATTATAAAACAAATATAGCCTCTGCAATTTATGGATACCCACAACCCTTAGCGCAAACCTTGTTTTATGTGCAAGAAACAGAAGCATAAATCGTTCTGCATATCAATTTGAGGGTGTATGAAATGATCAGGGCTGTCCCCTCTTAGTCGATTAATCAGTCGATTTGGTCTTAGTCGACCAAGACTTTGTTAGTCAGGTAGTCCATTTTTATGTTTTTTTCCATGCTGAATGATTTATTTCTTGAAAAATGATAAGCACACCTCTGGAAAGCACCAGATTTAAAGAGTTCCCTCAAACTCAAACTGTACATATGAACTGTACATATTGTCGATGAAATCAACTTGATAGATTAGTCAACATATCCTATACTATTAGACGACTAATCATTTCTTTGGTCGAGGACGGCCCTGGAAATTATTAAGTTTGGAAACCTCTGTGCTTGCTGGTTACAATCTTCCTACAAAGACAATGCCACGGTGGTGCCAGTTTACCAGAGGAAATGTGGTTGAGATGAGTCCCAGTTTTACATTGATTCTTTACAGTACATACCCAAACATTATCACAGGACAGAAAGTGTGTCATGAAAGGTCATATTCTCACCAGTTCTATCCATTGATAATTTACAGGGCTGCAACAGCTTACCTGCAGTGGTAGATGCAGGCATATTGAAGATCTCTGTTCCCGGCTGACCAGCATCTGAAAGTGTGAACAGGATTTCTTTATAAGAGCACCATTCTCTCTTTTTGACACATGAGATATATTTTATTGATGCCAGGCTGTGAGAGGACACGGTCATGCCATCACTGAGATCAGACTTACTGAAGTCTCCCTCGCTGCCAACCACAGTCATCTTCTTGATCATCTCCTGTTTCTTGGACTTGACGATAGCGGAGGTGCTCTCCGTCAGCTTGCTGAAGAAGGCTGGGGGCTGGGAGGTGTTAGGAGGGGAGCGGGAGCCCATGCTGAGAGGAGAGGAACCAGGATTAGGTCATACGAACACAACACATAACCATTAAAGGTATAACACAGACACACAGTGCCAAAGATGTTAAGCATTGTCACATAAATTAAACTGGTTTTACACAAAGTGCCATGGTTGTTAGCCTCCACTTGGGGAAAAGCGGCTAACAATGAATGAGTGAGTGACTGAGTGAGTGGGTTAAGCCTAAATGATGCTTGCACGTTTTATTGTCACCGGAGATGTCTTGTGATCACATACTTCGGCGTGGGACAAGGAGCCTACCAGTGGAGCCTATGTGCACCTCTCAAAAATTTTAACTGGGCATAAGGGCAATGCAGCACTGCGAACGCTCCGACTGGCCCACTGGCCTTGAGCTGCGCTTCCCTATTTCTGGAATGACAGCATTGCTCTCGTGTGGACGAGAGATTAGCGAAGAAGGTCATTACATATATATATAGTATTGTAAAGATCGCAAGATGCCACAAAATTCATTGCGAGAGGTAGCCCAGGACATTGGTTTGGACACCTCAGAACGCCTGCAAAAACGTTAAAACTACAGGAAAAGAGAAGTGAGGATGCAGCAGGGCTCCTGGCTGTCTCCCCGTATTAAACATCAGGACATGGATTACAATTACGACGACGACAACAAGGTAATTATAGCTCTTATCACCCCTCTAGCAGTCCAAATGTTGAGACTGTCCAAACTTGTTACGCACCCCCACAACCACCGCCAACAAAGTACCGTGGACCCTGTATCGCAGAACCATCATTTAAGCTTTAGTTACTGATCTATGAGGTGCTTCGCATCTAAAAAGACATCAGTGCACTATGATGAATTGTGTAGAAAGCTGAATGCATCAATCCATAAAATTGATAATCAACACAAATCTAAAAGGATTAAATGATTGTGTGTTTGTCTATTTTAAGTTAAAACATAATGCTGTGATCTAAAACATTGGTGTAAGGTTTTAACTGCAAACAGGAAATGATCAAATTAAAGAACACACAGAAACAGAACACCATCTGTATCGCTATGACATGGGTAGACCAACTGAAACTATTTTCTGTGTACAGGTCATAGACTTTGTGGCCTTACCCCTGGTCTCCCTGTTCATTGGGGTAGGAAGCTCCTCCTTGGGTCTCTGGTTCAGACATGGCTCCAGCAGGGGACACTGGCTCTATGCCATCGTTAGACATACTGACGGGTGATGTTTTGGGTTGAGGGGGAGACCTGGGGAAAAACAAAGACAAAACACAGTGATGAGATAAAAACTTTTGCCCTCGAGGGGGAAATTGTGTCATTGCCGACAGCACCACACAGCAATACATAAGAGAAAGAACAAGAAACATAGAAAAAGGTGAATAAAAAGAGCTAAAAATTAAATAAATTCTAAGAGGCTGAAGCACAAAATGACATATATGCACAGAAATATTTTGAGTATTTTCAGACATGTACAGGTGGCAACTGAAATCAATAGAGTAACATGTAAGAGAGCATTATGTACCAGTAGCAGGTAAATAGAGACAGTGAGCAGTGCACATTTAATACAGACCAGGAAACTGACATTTCCGTAGTAAATGGAATGATCAACCTTGTGCATGAAAGCTCATTCAGCCTTGCTCTAATAAGGTCTGGTTTCACATGTACATTATATGCATTTGTATAGCGTAAAACGTAAAACTCTGTTTGGAGTGATAAACAACTCACTTTATGTTAAGGTTACTCTAAGGTTATAGCATCTTCGTTTGTGATTGGCTAAACGAAACTCAAAATGATTGGACAGCGTCTGGGGAACCCCGCCCTCCCCAGAGGTATATAACCGTATGCTGTCATCCTTTCCCTTCACTACATGACACAGCTCTTCAAGACAAGCCTGCTTGAGGGCCACCCAGAGTTGTGTCCCTCTCCATTTCCTGCAGAGAACTGAGGACATTCTCTATCATTCAACTTCGTTCGACACAACTCACTCTCTGGGTATTTAATACACGTCCCAAAAAGCAGAATCCAGAGCCGCATCATGTGAGCCCAACCTAACCGGCCATAAGTACTTCCAACTCCATATGGTAAATGGTAAATGGACTGCATTTATATAGCGCTTTTATCCAAAGCGCTTTACAACTTATGCCTCACACTCACCCATTCACTCGCACATTCACACACCATCGGCGGAGGCAACCATGCAAGGTGCCAACCTGCTCGTCGGGAGCAGTTAGGGGTTAAGTGTCTTGCTCAAGGACACTTCGACACGCTGCCGGGAGGAGCCGGGAACCGAACCGGGAACCTTCAGATTACCAGACGACGGCTCTACCTCCTGAGCCACTGTTGCCCCGTGGGCAGGAAAACACTATGATCTCATCAGATTCGCTGTATGACATAAACTAGGGGCAGTGACATCAAGATGATAATATCTAGCAAAGGCGTGGGGGGGACACCCAAGTGGTCACCGCACAAATGTCACTCACAGGGATACCTTTAAACAGGGCCCATGAAGTGGCCATGCTTCAAGTATTTCAAGAGTATTTCAAGTATTTCAAGATGATGAGGTAGCCATGCTTCTAGTAGAGTGAGCCCATACACCCAGTGGGGGGTCTCTACCCTTTTACTACACATGGCAGTAGCCTCAACTACCCAGTGAGAAAGCCTCCGCTTAGAGAGTGCTTGACCTCTGCCTGGATGATGAATGATCCGAGTTCTCTCTATGTATATGCACAGGGGTTGAACCGGGCATACTGTAGGGCATTCAATCTCTTCTGCTCCTCTGAAGAGAAAGACGGCAAATAAAAAGCAGATATATCAACAGCCGGGCAGCAATAATCCTTAAGCACTTTAGGCACGCAAGCTGCATTGGGCCTTCGGGTAACCCTAGAGCTTGTAAGGTGAAAACTGCATACAGGATGGCTGAACTGATAAAGCACAAAGCTCATCCACACACTTAGCAAAAATTAGCACAAGCAGCAGAACTGTTTTGTAGAGTGACACCTTTAAGCTCAATCTCTTGTGGAGACGCAAGTGGAGTCACACATAGCCTCCAACACCAAGGCTAGGTCCCAAAAGGAACCAATGGTTTAGAAAAACGAGGCTCAGCCGATGAGCACCCTTGAGAAAGCGACACACCAAGGGGCACACCTGCTGTGACATCCCCAAAACCCACATCGTTGGCAGAAATGACCGCCAGATAGACGGAGGGTAGAGTAGACCCTGCCTTGCCTCGTTCAAGACGCTCCTGCAGAAAAGACAATATATCTGCCAACACTGATAGGAGATTAAGCCTTTACAATGACACCAGGCCTCAAATATATTCCACTTAAGATCATATAATGATCTAGTAGATAGGGCCCTAGAGCTCTGGATGGTTGCAACAACATTAGCCGGCAACCTCTCTATATTTAACTTGGACCTCTCGGGGGCCAGGCCTTGAGTTCCCATAACTGTGGCTGTGGATGGCCAGAGGAAGAGGCCATGGCTCCCTGCTCAACATCCTGGCTATCTGTGCTAACCACCCCCTCTGCCATCGGGGTGCTATCAGAAACACACACACACACACTCTCTCTCTCTTTAGAGTGGCTGGGATGCGGTGGGTTGGTGGCAAGGCATACCGCAGGAAATGTGGCCATGGGTGGGCCAGTGCATGCACCCTGAAGGGCGCGTTGTGTTCCTTGATGAACAGCAGGCGGTGCACGTTTTTGCTGGATGCAAAAAGATCTACAGCAGCCTTACCGAAACAATCCCAAACCATCTCTATCACCCAGGGGTGGATCCACCAGTCCTGATTGGAAAGGTTCCCCCTGGACAGAGGGTGCTATCACAGAGGCCATAATTCCCAAAGGTCTCAGACATAATTTGTGTTTCACTCTGATGCTGAGCTGAAACTGAGCCAGACAGCTGTGAAATGCCTCTGCCCTCTGCTCCAACACAGAGCTTCTGAAAGAGACCACGTTTATTTTTAGACCGAGCGAGCAGCGGGATGAGCCTGTTTTCGATGAAGCAAGGAGCTGAGGGCCTCGCTCTCCTTTTTCTTGTGCTCAAATGAGGGTGCACGGTGGAGACAGCTTTTCCAAATAGCCCCTGAGGGCTAACCGAGTGCCTGTGTTCATATGGGATATTAGAGAGATTGGGCCAGATAGGTCTCTGGGCAACCACCGTTAGTCCCATAACTCTGCCTGTGGCATGACTGGTGCACCACGCGGTTCTCATGGTGAAGTCCAACACTGTATGGACCTCTCGCCAGAGATCCTTGATGGGCTTCCCCCGGCTCTAGGACCACCCCGGCATCAGCCTGTCGCTCAGTCAGGTATATCATAATAGGAATGGAATGGAGACAGTATTTTGAGCAAGAGCTGCAGATTTGTAGATGATGATCCAGCATTTGGGATGAAAACCTGGGGGGCTTTTGGGGAACCGTGACGAAAACCTGGATTGGTGTTGGGTGCCAAGTAGGCTGCCAGGTATGGTTGAACTTTGGGGCAGTTGAGGCAACCCATCTCCTTAGTGTGATCCATTGCCGTGATGGAATGAAAGCCTTCAAGTGGAACCCAGGCTGTATACAGGTGCTCCCATGTTGCTTGATGTTGTTATATAATGGTCACTAAACACGGGGAGAGACTGTTTAGCTGTGGAGTGGACAGGTAGGAGAAAATTGCCCTGCATCCTATTCCCATCCTCTTTGGCTGTAGCTGCGGGCCACGCGATGCCGAGGCGGTGCAAAGCCCTCCGCAGACTTCCAGGAAAGGGGCTCCAGCCATATGCCATTGAACACTGTTGCCAGTGGTAGCTTCAGAATGACTCAGGCATGGGGACTCATCCTCAGCATATACGCCGGACAGCTCGCCGGACTGACCGATTTCTCCTCCACATCTGAGCCCCGGGTCGGGTTTACGAAAGCCTATCCCTGTAGCCACAGCAGGTTAGACAAAATCCAGCTGGGAGGAGGGGGTGAGGGTTTCCAACTCATCCCCCTGCTCCATAATCTCTGTGCCCAGCAGGTCAGACAGGAGGGGCTCCAAATGCTGCTGGATATTGAGATCAAAATGAGTGTGTAGAAAATCCATTCAAACCTGCAAGGTCCTTTCGTTTAGGCGAGTGCGATGGGTGCATGAGCTGGGTTCTGAACGAGCCAACATAGCATGTTCTGCATGTGGTGTGTCTTTTCTCTCAAGACAAGGCCTGTGGCAAGGCCTTGGCTTGCAATTTCCCCATCTGGAAAAGAACAGACACCTATCCTAACCATGGCGCGGGTCCAGTGAGCCGAAGTGACCGGTTACCCTGCCAGTTAATAGCTAGAGCTGTAGGAGGAAGAAAACCAACCAGCAAGCTGAAGCGGCTTGTATAATCAGCTGGCTGACCACACCACAAAAAGGAGTCCAAACGAGTCGAATTCCAAAGAAAAAGATATTGAGACACCGGTTGCTAACAAGCTTCTGCTACTAGCTACCGAAAGAAAACAGATACACTAACACTAAGCTAACTATCTGTTGGGAAAACATATTCTAAAAATGAAGCTTCACAAAGACGATAGTCCTTCGTCTTCTAATGAACCTGTTATGTTGATGCCGTTTAGCTAGAATATTTAGTAAGTATATGGTAGAAATATCAAGCGAGTCTTGAGGAGCTAAAATAGTGAAGGGAAAGGATGACAGCATATGGTAATATACCTCTGGGTAAGGGCAAAGCTTCCCAGTTGCTATCCAATCCTTGTGCGTGTACAAGAGCTTCAAGCCAATCGCATACAAAGATGCTATTACCTAGAGTGAGTTGTGTCAAATGAAGTTCACTGAAGGAGAACTTTACAGTTGGCAATGAATGCCATTCACTGTTGAAAAATGTATTTTGTTTAGTCTACTGTCTGAATGCATGTACTGCATTGTCTGCTTGAACATTCCCCAGTCTTGTATGTCCTTGTACCAATGTAACCAATTTAACCAATTTAGCAGACACAATTTCAGATCAAATGAAAACAAGTCCAACAACAATATGAGCTCAAATTACAGAATCACCAACATAGCAAGTAGCCAAAAAAAGAGGAGTACAGAGGAAAGATTGACAGTAAGTAGCTGGAGAATAAGTAGGTCAAAACAAAAGTAGCCTACAAATGAATGAGTAATATTAACAAAAGAGAGCCAGGTGTGCTTACCGGTCTCTGGTGCGCTCCCCTCCCGGGCCGTCTGGAGTGTAGCGGGAGCCCTGGCCAGACTCTTGGGAGGTGG
>OMKL01056424.1:0-10552 GCA_900302295.1 Parasudis fraserbrunneri | reverse complement strand
AAGAGGCATGGGAGGCATGGGTAGACTGATGGATGAATGGAAAGAGAGTGAGCGTAGCGTCACGTTGCTATACAGGGATGTGGTGGAGTGGAGGGTAAGCCCCCTTACACTCAGTTTAGACACCATTTTAAATGTGTGAAATCGACTTTAAGCGGCTTTAAGCGGATACACATTTTTATTTGTGAAATAGAGTTTATCCACCATTTTAAGCGGATATACATTTTTAGGATATTAAATTAATGGTATAGATTCCAGTATTTAATATTAGATTGGTGTAAGTTAGCCTACGTGAATATGAAAGTTAAAGGATAAGGCCAGTGTAATTTCATTTTCTTTTCTTTTTCTTATCATCAACATAGCCTATGAAAAGACCAAAACCTAACAAGGCATTTCTCCTACTTACAAGTATGGTCCATCTAGCCAACACCAGATTATAGCTCATATACAGAAGTCATAGAACTCCATTGTTGTCAGAAAAGGGGTTAAGACAAGTCACAGACAAGTCACAGTGCCGTACTGCTGCTTTGGTCAACATAATTCATCATTGTGATGAACTCGGGCATTGTACTTTTTCCTGGACTTGAGTGTAATGAGTCATGCACATGCTCGGGGAACTCCGCTCTTCTGTTTACTACTGTACATCAATAGAGCTTGTTGCCTTTTGAGGTACATTTTGTAATAACTACAATGCCCCAGTTTTTCATGTTAATACATTACGATATTTAAAACTGGAAATGTGTGTTTGAGAGCTGTATTTAATGATTTTAGCATACAATGGGAATTTATGGCTAACTGGTTGAGAGCCCCCAAGGGTAGGAGAAAGTAGGAAAACTATTGAGAGTAGAAGAAATGCTTTGTAGGTTTTGGTCTTTTTGTAGGCTATGTTGACAGTAAGAAAAAAAAATGACACTGGCCTTATCCTTTAATACCATTTGGAAAATATTAGGCCTAGTTATTTTTTATTTATTTTTTTATTATTATTATTATTATTATTTTATTTTTTATTTTTTTATGTGTTGGTTAGCAGCCTGTATCCAGCCCCATGAATCGCCCACTTCTGCCATTTTCCAAATTCCATAGCTGAATCATAGAATTGTTATAGTAATTTTGAAGAAAGGGCAGAAGTGGGCGATTCAGGGAGCTGGATCCAGGCCAATAATATTTCTATTATCTTATATATTATATAAGTGGTTGTTCACTTAAGTTATGGTGGTCACCAACTGGAGTTCCTATAGTGTACTCAGATATCCATTTACCAGTTTCTACATCACAGTACTGTGACTGTTATCAACTAAGCAGAATACATGCTGACAGATTCATATTGATACTTTGTTGAAATTAAAATCACTGCATATAACAATTTCACTGGGGTGTTGTAAAACATATATATATTTTTTTTTAAAGACACTGAAAAATGCTTGGCTTGAAAAAAAATTAGAGGAGTTTGAGTTGTGCTTTTAGCTTGTTTGTGTTGTAATGCCAGTGGCCAGTTGGTATATGATGGGGACATGCTGAGAGCCACCTGTCTGCACAAAATGCAGCAAAGGCACACACACCCCCGGCATGAGGAGTGATGGTGCCATGGGTCATGCTTTGGACCACACATAATGAGACTGTGTAGAGACAGAACACACATCCAGGGAATATCTGTACAAGAAGTGATTGTCACTGTTCTTCTTTGAGGCGTTCTCCTCAGAGAAATTGAAATGAGTTCACACTCCCTCAAAATCTGCTTTGTAATTAGGTGAGAAAAGCTAAGAATAATAAATCCCTGGGGGGAAAAAAGACAAGAAAAAAAAATCTAATCTTATGACCATGACTGTTAAAGCTTTGAGTGTCAGATTGTGGTTACAGGGCAGTTGGGTCTCCTGACAGCAGAGCCCACACAGAAGCTGACCTTGTGTGCTCTGGCATGGCTCGAAAAATAAGAGGGGGCCTCTTTGTTCAGTGTTATAAGATGGATCGCTCATTGTCAGCGTTGATATTGGTGAACGAAACAGGTTGGACACAAGCTGTTCGACCAGTGGTTCTGAACTGAGGTGCAGGGACCTCCAGGGGTCGTTGAGGGGGTTCCAGGGGGTACTACGAAAAAATTGGGAATAGTTTAATGTCACTATTATTTCATTGACTAGAAGTAAGCCCAATGAGAGAGACTGTATAGGAATGACTATTCTCAACATATGTTTCACTCTCTCCACTATCCACCTACAGTCATTCTGAACTAAATCACATCTAACAACTAAAATCTTGTCAGACGGAGGTCCCTGAGGAACAATATCTTATCGAATGGGGGTCCGCCGGCTTGTATCAATTTGGGGATCCTTGACATGAAAACGATTGAGAACCATTTTGAGTGTTGAGGCTATAGAGGGTTTACTTAGGTCTCTCTTGCTTACCCATCTTCAGTTGATATGGGAGCTGCGCAGTTCCATCTTGCTCTAAACAATTAACGACCGTGGTTGTTTCGCACAATGGGCCACACGTTGGCCATTGTTTTATTATTAAAATAGGCTCGACAAGTTTTTGTAGACATCCGCCGATAGCATAGGCTACTTAGATGCGATACCTTTTTTGTCATTACAGGAAAACGCAGCCAACGCATGCATGACAAAAGAACATGCATTTCATGGAAGTTAGCCTTGCACAAACCTACAATAAAAGTAGCATGAACTTTTAAATGCGCCCCCTCTTTAAAGTGAAATGCCTATCCGTCCCTCCGTCGCCCCCTGGTTTCGGCTTACCTCTCTGACCGCCTCCAAAATGTTATTGATAGAGCTGAGTTGGATGCAAGCTGGACACTAGAAAGTTATCTTCTCGTTCCCAACATATTTCTGCCGTAGACTCATGTTGTCGTCTCGTTCCGGTGCCGGTGGAAGCGCATGACAGCGGACTCACTGGGATTGAAGAGAAGGCGGGGGAGAGGGAGGGCCAACTGGAAGGCGGAGTTGGAGGGCAGGTGAAGACGAGGCCTGAACCCTGCGTGTAGTACAGCAGGCCGGGACCTTGTGTGGTGTCTTTAGTGCTTGTATTTTGTGATGGTAATTTTTGTAACATAAAAGGAGGGGAAATATAACATGGTTATGTGTGAGTACTCAGTAGGCAATAGTGAGTGGTTTAAAGAAAAAGATAGGCTAAAGATGTAAATTTAATCTCTTTATTCAAATGTACCAGCTGATATTAAGTCTTTACGCCATGTAATCACCAACGGCACAATTTAGAGAAGGTGTTCAAAGGACATGTGGGAGAAGCTGCACATGAGGAGAAGGGAGGGAGATAGAAAGAGAGGGAGAGAGAGGGAGGAATCTTTAGAACAGCACATGGAATTAAGCTCACTTTGTGTGTCCCGTTTTAATTTTTAGCATCACGATGAGAGAACATTAAGAGAGCCACACTTCTTTTGGACTCTTACAGCAGACAACACCACAAGTGGCATGCATTTCAGAAATGAATTTCTGATCTGCAGTAATGTCTTCATTGTGAAATTCCAAGTAGAATTTTGTCGAAATCCACAAGTGCTGAACTGAGAGAGTAGAGTACACAACGGTATTACAGATAGTCTATAACCTGGTGCCAGCGGGCGTACTGTGCTTACAAGAGGAACACAAGTGTCCTCGTTCATGGAAGATGTTTCATCACTGAATGTGTGACAGCACTACAAGTTCGTGAACCATTCCACATCTTTTTTTTTTCTCTTTTTTTTTTTTTTTTTTTTTTTAACATCAATTGAATATCAGTTTATCAGCCATTTGTTTCTCCATCCTAAATTCAAAAGACAATCATGAGTGTCCTATAACACAAAAAGAAAATCCTCTGATTGCTCCGTTCAGCTCACATGCTCCCAGGCCAGGTATCCATTCCATAGTGTGCATGATGCACTGACTGGCTGATCAGCATCATGGCAAGGCAGGCACCTTCCACCTTTTAATTGGAAACCAGGAACAATGCATTCATTCATCTTTTTGGCAAAAGCAGAACATAATTCCACAGCCATTAGCTGACATTCTAGTTCAAAGCAGCAAAACAAATTCCATCCTCGGATGATTTTAGTAGGTAGTAGAACCATCAAATTGTTTACTTATTTTAATGATTTGAGACTGACTTGATTATGGAGTTTTGGCTTCATAGGATATCAAAAGCTTGTAAATGGCCATACTGCGTGATACACAAAGACTGTGTCAACAGGCAGTGAAACAAGACAGAACATACTCGCATGGATTCATTCAAGCTTGTGTGGTTCAATAATAACTGATGCCATCTCTGAACTCTATGACTGCAGATTACGAATGTCCTTGTGATTACGAATGTCCTTGTCACATCAACATCATTTCAGTTACAAAAGTTTACAATGAGAAAGTAGATTAACACTGTTTTACACCTTACAGCGATGTGTTTCGCATAGATGACACACGTATAAATACAAATGTACACTGACTGTTACACCCTGTAATCACCTAAGAGGGATGTTATATTGTATAAACAAAGTTAAAAAGAGAAAAAAAAATCAATAAATAAAATCTATAAAACAAGTCAGATAAAAAAAATCTATACAAAAAACAAAACAACCAATTCAGCATCATGGCAGACATACAAATAGTTTCTTTAAAAAAAACAACCAACAACAATCAAAGCGTCAGTACGAAATGTGACATCACATTAAAAAAAAAGTAAAAAGTGCTTCTCATAAAAAAAAAAATAATAATATTAAAAAACAAACGACTACAACAAAATTGAACTTAACAATCATCAAAACAAATTCCCAGAAGAAGCTACGATCCTCTCTGACAGTACAGTGTGTAACCAGTCATGATTCACCAGTAGCAGGCCAGGAACCCTGTCCCCTTTGTAAACAATATGCGGTAACTCTGGACAGAAACCCTTTATTAACCCCTTAACCCCTTACTCTTTGTGCACCTTTGACCATGTGTCCTTCTCGTTAGTGAGCAGCGGCAGACTGCTACTCATCTCCTTTCTAGCAGTCAAATATTCATTAAAAACACCTTTTGTTTTCACACAAAATCCACCACATAGAAAGAGAGAAAGACAGAGAGTTTAGGGACAGACAGGCAGAAGACACAAATAAAGACAGATGCCATTGAAAAGGAGCAAAGCACTTGTTGGCCGTAAGGACGGAATGTTCTGGTAAACGAGGAGTCTGTGGTTCCGGTAAAGGCAGATCGGTGAGGAGAAGATAGTTCCCAGAAGTTGTAGAAATCCAAGGAGAAAGCAAAGTCCAGGAGTATGGTCCTTTATGAAGACGGGGTCCAGTAGTACACAGGAAAATCCAGCTTCAGTCCTCTACCTTTAAAAGGAATGACATTGGACAGAGAACAGGGGGCAGAGGGGTTAATCATGCAAATAGATTTTCATGTATTTTAGGATTGGTATAAGATTATTACATGGTCAAGCCATGTTTGTAAGAGTTGTATGTGAACGTTTCAACACACAGCAGTATAGATGTATAGGTGAGTGCTGCCATCTGGTGGTACACTGCAGGACACACCATTTGGCAGAAACAACCCGATCATCCTCCGAGCATGACGGACGAAACCAATACAGGCATTTCATCTGAATAAATGTGACATGCAACACACTATATCACGACTGCTCAAAGTAATAGTCCCAGTGAATTATTTTCTTGAGACACAAACATATATTGTGTTGTGATCAGAGCTTGTTCTCCCTCAGGACTGAGTGAATGTCGTCAGCCCTCTGGTTTAGCTGTTGGCTCAAACACAGATGCGAACCAAGACGTTTCCCAGGGCCTGCTCTGAACTGATTAAAGCTTGAATGCCTTTGAAACTTAATGAATTAATGTGGATTCCCTGACTTAAGTCATTAATCTTTTCAAAGGCCAACCGCACAGGAGTGGACCAACACCAATTAGGCCAATCTGATTAATTCATTCTAAAAAGTGTGACACGAAGAGGAATAGCCCCACAGCTGGCCTCGATGGCGGACTTGTGTTCTAAAATGTGATTTGCTTCTGAATCAACGTTCAAGTACGCGCATTGTTTCAGACTGAAAGTAAGAGACTTTGAAAAGGCTTCAGAATAGAGCAGTGTGGGAAAGAGGTCATTTATGAACATCCAGATTGAATCTGGTGGCCAAATCACAAGACTACTCCACTTGTCTGACTCAGACGTAACTTTTTCAAATCCCCTTAGGCGTGTTTGCAAAAAAAAAAAAAAAAAAAATGCTAGAAGGATCAGTTCACTTTTCTTTTTTTAACACATGCCCTATTGTCTGGCATGATGTTGACAAGTACAGGTCAAAATTTCACAGATCACTTTAGTGTTTAGAAACTAGTGTTGAGCACTATGCTGCATCCTCTCACCAGGCTCCAATCCAATCCAATGGGGCAAGTGTTTAAGCCTTCAAAACCCATGATACATGTCCTTTTCCAAAATATGAAGCTCACAGTATAATCACATGTCTCCATATGTTCTACAGAAGAAATGGTTGCAAACCATATGTAGGCTATCAAACATCATAATGAATATTCAAAGTCTCTGTAGTTTTGTATGTTGTTGAATTACAAATTACGGGGGGGAAATAGTAATCAAAAATAGAACATACTGTCATGTAAAAGTATGACTCGGCCAGAAAAATGGATTGTTTCCCTGGTAAAAATGACGAGAGACACGGCCACAGCTCAGTTAGTTATATGCTACTGTAAACGAGCCAAGGCATGCAGACATCAACAATCTGCATGTATATTAGGCTACTGTTTAACCGAAGTTACAGATTCAATATTAGTTGCATTAGCATAATAGCTAAAAAATATTATTTACAAGCTCCACATCCTAACTTAACTGTATTTGTTTCTGTTTGAGTAATCTATCAAGATCAACCATAGGACCATATCTTCCAAAATAAATGTCATGATATAGATTTCTTGTATTTTGCTAAATTTGGTTGAGACAAACTTCTCATTTAAATCTCTCTCTCTCTCTCTCTGAATGTTGAATGTTGATGCCACCCCCCCAACCCCCCACACACACACACCTTTCTTCTCCTTTTTCCATTACTCCATCCTACATATAACCCCTTATTCACCAATTTGTAATCCTTAATAACTTCCACCATTTGTCATGGAGAGTTGGGGGATGGCTTATTGGACTCAGGAAAGGGTCATATATCAATAAACCAAGTTCCACCCCTTTTTCTCATTGGTCCATCTTTGATACCTCAGAACTATTAGAGAATTTGGAGATGGCTTGTTGGCAATGTTAACGTCTTTCTGTCGATTACAGCTCGTCTTTGTCAAGCCAACTTAAAGAACTTGACATTCTAGTTTAACATGTGATTTTGCATACAGGAACAAATAATCTGATATATATCATTTTCGCAAAAAACATTCCTTAGAATTATCATGATATTCTGCCGTATCACCCAGCCCTACTCCCCCATTTGATTTAGAATAAAACCAGTAGTGATGTTTCTGAAGTTGATCCTGTGAAATCCTGAGTGTTCTACTGTTGTTTTCCAGATAACATTGAGGTGGCCTACCTGAAGACGTTGTCTAAAGAAAACGTAACCCAGTTCTACAGAGTGAGTAGCAGAACGTCCTCGCTAGCTGTGACGGCCCTGTGTTGTATACAAAGCCACCTCCCTATCAGTTGCAGTCGCCATGGAGACACGTCTCTTAACCTTTAATAGTCCTCTGACTCTCCATTCTGTGTCTACACCCACACTGAGATGGTGGTCTCTGTGTATGTGTGCGTCAGGGTGTCGAGGCTGGCTCCGTGAGCGAAGGAAACTATAAGGTTGAACTGAATATAATTAAGCTGCGTATCATGTACTCGTGAAATGATGTGTTCATAGTGTAGGGAATGAGCAGGGACAAATGGGAAATTTGAAACAAAAACATCTTCCCTGATGATTACTCATTGTCACTTGAATTCTCTTTTCTCATAATTTAAACATTCTATCTCTGCCATACAACAATATATTAACAACAACAACATTATAGCATATGCAACAGGTTTGTTGAGCAAACTTTAATTTATGGAACACATCGTAAGTATTTAATTGGATTTGAAGAAAAGGAAAAGGATGATTTTAGGAATATAGGCAAATTGCCCCACAATTTAGTAAAATGCCCCTGGAAGTGGTATATTGGGGTAAAAACAGTATTTTCTTTCTAAATTTCTTATCCTGTATTCAAATCTGTTATCCTCTCTTTTCCTCCCATCTTCCCTGTCTCTTTTGATGGCTGTTCCCACTTAGACAATTAGTCGACTAATCGGTCATTGGGGTCTGTGCCATCTAAATTTATTTTTGTTGATTAGGTATTTTATATTTTTTCATACTGAATGAATTATTTCCTGAAAATATGATTCATATATTTCTGGCACCACAATATTATTCCCCAATATATCCTTTTGGTCTTTAATAAGCATTACATTTCAGTGTATCCCCCAACACCCCCTGCCAGACGAGCAAAATGCTTTTTTTAATGTTTTTAATTTATTTGTAAAAAAATAAATAAAAAAAACCCTGTTACCTGGGAAACCATTGGCGCCATATTCCTTCTGAGAGAGATATAGAGCCTATCGGATGTGCGGGTAAATGAGTGGGGTTGACCAGAGACATACTGGCTTTCTTTTTACACTGATTCATCTCTAAGGCTTCTCGAAGTGAAAGTAAATGTATGATATTTAATATTTTCTTGTGAACCGCAATGTCTCTGTACTTGTCTCTTGTTTGCACTGTCCTCATGTTCATAATAATTGTATGACATGCTTGAACATAACCATACCCCTGTAATCCAACACAATATTATGGCATCAACTATATTTAAATAATCACACCAATACTGCCTGTCATAGCTAGTAAGCGAACGCTATCAATGTTGTGTTTAATCAGTTTGAACAAGTTTGCGTGCCTGAAAACTATTTCCCCATAATGCAAATTAAGGCTTTTTACTATCCACTAACATTAGCGTGGCGCCTTCTAAAAACATAAAAATCGGACGGGGTCAACCAAATATATCTGCGTACACATTTTGTGAATATATGCCTATTGCCTGTGTTTGGGTTTGTTCCGTCTGCCCTCCCCCACCACCAAACGACCACACTTTGTTTTATGTCCCCTCCTCCCCATGTCCCGTCTTCCTCCGCATTGTGCTTCTATTCATAGCCGTGGAGGTGACACAGACACAGGACGCTCCCAGCATATCTACTGCAATAATGACAGGTTGCATCACAACCTGCCTGCATGTTTCAAGGGGATAAGGGCCAAGGAGACATGGCCAGTGAAAGAGTTGGCATTATCTTACCCCCACAGAAACCATTCCAGGCCCCCATGCAGAATGAGCCTAATGCATTTCTGATGTGCTATCGCTGGCAATCATAGCTACAGCCTTTTTTTTTTTGGTCACCGGAATGGGCTCTGAATGCAGATGAGGGGAGTGTTCTTTACCAGTATAATCCTCTGTACTGAGACTGACCTCTACCTGACTGTCTCTCCTTGCAGGACCTGCTGGCCATCGATGCCCCTAAGAGACACAAAGTATCTGTACACGTCCTATCTAGGGAGATGGATTCCTGTGAGTAGCTAATTAGCATTATATGGTTAATGATTGGTTACATCATGCGATTGATAACGGTCTGATTGGTGGAGTGTTTCAGATTACTAACATGTGATTGTCCTGTCTGTATTAGGCCCTGTTGTGGGAGAGTTCCCTGCCCAGAATGATGTCAATCTGGCCCCAGCTCCCTCCCTGCCACAGGTAGTAAGGACACTCTTCATCTCTTCCTGTTGAAGTGTTAATCTATTTTCCCCCATGTGTTTGGGGAGCACATAACAAACACTCACTTGCCAACGTGTATCTTTCCCAGCCAACCTTGGTGCAGGATATGACGGAGTTCAAGAGGAGCCTGCCTCTGTTCCCTTTGGCCAAGCCCCACATCAACTTCATGGCTGCCAAACTCTGAGAGGGTGTGTGTGGCCCGAGGCCCAGAGCAGCATGGGAGTGCTGGGGAGGCACTGGGGGACCTCACTCTGTCCCCTCCATAACCCCCCTCCCCCACCCAGTCACCTGGAGTCAGGAACACACTCGTCTGACTGAGCCTGCATGCGTGTGTGTGTGTGTATTTGTGACTGAGTGTGGCGTGTGTGTGTATGTTTGCGTGTGCGCATGTAGCAGGCTGGGGGAGGTGCTTGAAAAAATGCGTGTGTCTTTGATTCACCAAACTTAGCCGTGGTTGTCGTCATAGCTGTGATAAAACGGTAGAGGTCACACCACACACTCACCTCATTCTAGTCTCTCAAAGGAAGATGCAACACACACATTCACAATATCGTGTAGACTGTTGTTAGAAGACAGTATAGTACAGAATTTTAACGACCTAAAAAAAGGCTAGATATCTTGTTAAATCCTATTAAATGAATAGCGGAAGTGTTTTAAATCTGAATGACCCACAGTGATTTGCTACTTTTGAGAATGACTTGCCGGTTTAGCATGATGGAAGTGGAGGCGGTTTGAGGTGTGGGAGACTAGCTCCACCAAGGTGTACTTTCTTTTTCATTTCAATCATGCTGGACTGTT